>JACTOM010000330.1:156369-246412 GCA_015832385.1 Elymnias hypermnestra
GAAGTTTTTTGTAGATATTGATATATTTTATAATATTGTCGAACATTTTTTTGTCCTATCATTAATACTCTTCACAGCGTATGCGATGAAAGACATTTTATGGCAAATTTTTTTACACCTTCGGTTGGTTTTAATAGGAATTTCTAAAGATTTCTATAGTAATCTAGTACTAAATATAGCCTATGTTACTCAGTGATAATGTAGCTTTCTAATGAAAAAAGAATTATAAAATCGGTTTAGTACTTTTTGAGTTAATTCGTTACATACAAAAATACAAAACTTTCCTTTTTATAATATTAGTGTGAATTGGACGCTTTCCACTTCATCAGCTTCAACTTTCTTATCGAAGTTCAAGTGTATTTGAAAAGTTAAAAAAAAATTAACGTTAAGGAAAAGTACAAATTTTTTATGAATTATAAAGAGGAGAAAGATCAAAAATTCGTTTTAAAAAAAAATGTGTGTATACTTATGTACCCGCGTCAGAAGTTATACTTCTTTGGTATAACAAGATAAAAATCTTTTCAAAAAAAACTATCTTTCACCTTTTTCTCTTTGTAGAAAAAACGACACTAAAAAAAGAAAAAAGGTATTTAAGACATTGAAAGTTTTATTATAGTGCATCATCTAGTTAAAAAAAAATATATATTTTTACATATTTAAAGAAATGGACATTTTTATTTTAGTATGAACCTTATACATTTAGTATTTTATTCACGCCCATTGGTTGGAGTTCAGTAGACATGTGCGTTACAAGAGGCTTATGATGGCTAAAGTATGATACAAATATTCTTGTACAAACATTTCTACATCTTCTATATATATAAAAGCAACTCTTTCATCTTTGTTAACGATAAACTTGAAAACTACTGGACCGATCGGCATGAGACCATGACCATTCGACGCGGAATTAATTGTAGAAGGTTTTATACTATTCATTATTTGAATTACATCAACGCTTTACCATTTTTTTTTCAAATTTATGTGGACCGTCATTTGTTTCGGGTACGAAAACTCGAGCGCATAAAGACCGGCAAAATTGTCTAACGTCACTTCAATGCTTATGAACGCGTTTCCACACACCCTCCCACGCATTCACTCACGCACCCCCACACATCCACCCACGCACTCTCACGCACTCACACGCATCCACCCACGCACTGCCACGCATCTACCCACGCATTCCCATACATCCACCCACGCACTCCCACGAATCCATAAGGTTGTGTCATGAATTATTAGACCTTTGTCTATAGCAACGGTTTTGTTAATTAATTTATAGGTTATGTAAAGATATCATTTATTTACGCTATCTTTTGTTTCAAAACAAAAAAGATTCTGCGTGTCATTTAATCGATTGTGTTTTGTTTAGTATTTGTAAAACTGAAAGCTGCCACATTCCAAATCTTTTTGACAGAACGAAGTCTGTCAGGTCTGCTAGTATCGTACAAATTCAGCATCAATAGTTGTACCATGTCGTGTCGTAAAGTATAGGGCCATTATTGATTGACAGATTTAAATCTTCACGAAAAAAATGAATAAGTTCCCCAGCATTTTCTGTATTGAAATTAACAATAAAATCACTTAACATCATTATCCTCTCCTTTACCCATGTTTGTTCCTCCAACCGTTGTGTATGGAAATAATGCCTGTTTTAAAAACGTAATTTAATTTTCATAGGATATAAATATTTTATAATCTGTTTTCTATAGTTGAGTCTGACAGTTATAATTTTGATAAAATTTCACGTTGATATTTTCAATGTCACAACATATCTAACAAGTAATTTATAAAAAAAAAATTAAGGTATTAAATAATTATAAAATATAAAAAAAAACTATAATGTTGACTATAGCTAACTTCTGGGAGTCGGTTTTATTTGAGGGTATGCGCGCGTATCGTAAAAATTACTCTCATTTTTCCCTGACGCGCCCAAAGAAGTATAAATTCAAAATAAATGGATTGCGTTAATAAACAAAAATACGAGAACTTTTAGTGATTTAACCATTACAATACGACAATACGTCATTACGACAATGATCACAAAATACAATCACCATAAAAGACTTAATTATTATGTTATGTATCTGTGAACTTTGTAGTTAGTCTATGGACGCTACAATGGCGGGTGGTAAAAACCATACGAGGAACAATTATTGATATGTGATAATTAATTGAAAGACATGAAGAAATCAACTCTATACCTAAACAAAAGGTCATTACATATTAGTAACGAATTCACGAACGATTTCTGTAACTTCGAAAACGAACTGTGTTATTTATTTAACATTGCCCATTTTACCATGCGTACAAATTAATTCTTGGAATATTTTTGCAGTTATCAATTTCGTTTCTGAAAATAATATAACCAGTTATAACTAGATTTATTTTTATTGATAACAGACTAGCGCTTGGCTGTAATTTTAGCTGATTATATAATGACTTGAAAAGCTATTTTTTACGCTGTTGTGTTATGTTTTCACACAAAACGTACTGGACCGATTTCAAAATTTTATCACCATTAGAAAGCTGACTTTTCACTGAGCGACATAGACTATATTACTTTCTCAAAAAAATAGGGAGGCAAAATGCATTAAAGTAACCCAAGGTGTGAAAGAAAAAAAATTGCTATCGCGAGCGCAGCGGAGACTATTCATGATGGGGCAAAAAATTTTTCAACAACATTATAAGACCAATTAATATAAAAAAAGTCCACGATACCAGATATCCAACTTTTGTAGTTATGCCACTATAACTACTTTTTTACATTTTAAAAGTTAATAAAAGTGCCGACAATAATCAAGCCATATTATTCACACCTCTGTATTAATCGTCTTAAATGTATATATTTTATTAGGTGCAATATACTTTTTAAATGATTCAAATCGGACATTCCATTCAAAAGATCAAATGAATTTCAAAATGTCAATCTAAGAAAATAAATCTACTTACTACACTCTCCAATGCCACGAGATCGGTATCTACGTGGGTGAAACCGCGGGGCATTGTCGGTTAATAATAACTTTAGAAACTTACCCCGGCCCTGGTTGTAAAAAGGCATTGGGCTGTATTTCAGTAACTTCGTTTCCAAAATCGCATAAAAATCTCGCTACTCTCGCTTTTCTGATTTCAAGTATTTGATCTGAAATTGCAATGATATTATTGATATGTTTTCTTAGATTTATAATTTAAACATAAACTTAGTTTCATTGCGTGTTCGACCGCTCATTTGTGTATTGTTATGTACTTGTACAATTTGAATTTCATCATATTAGCAAGAGATTTCATTTAATATGTTAACTAAAAAGATAATTATTTATTATATTTAAGTAGATACATATTTAACGTCATTAATACAATAAGGTCGTGTTTTCAGTGTACACGTAGAGTATGTTAAACTGCTTTGGCTTATATCTTCTTTAAATTAAAAGAAAATAAACTACAGTATTCTGCAGTCGAGTATTATGGGACAAGATAAACAATTGCGCTTGGATAGCACTTAAACGTTGTGTTCAGTTATTCGTTTCAATTATCACGTGAAATAAGAACATTAAAAATGCATTTGTTAAAATCATAAAACATATCCCTTTTAAATATTTATTACAGCTATTAAGTATTATAATTAAGTAGCTTTAAATTATCACTATAAATATATACTGTTTATGTTTTTAGCTAAATTACTGTTATAAAGGCGCTGTCCCTTGTCACTTTACCTTGTCCTAAAAATGTAAATGTAATGTACATTTTCTTTCGAAATTTCCGGGATTTTGTTTTAATTTACTAATGTCTATTAGCCTTTTTTTATACTGAGATTTTAGGTATTTTGTATACAAATTTATATATTTTTAACCATACTAATTCTTAATTGCGTGGGTCGCACCGTAGTGATTTGTAACCCGCATGCTCATTTTGAAATTATAAAACTATTCCCAATTGATTAGAAATTTGTAAAAGTCACTCATTAGGCATTACTTTATGCCGGAGTCATGAAGAGTATGGCACTATACCATGCACCAGTTTGGGTATACTCTCTGACCATTCAAAATAAATCCCTTTTGCGGAGAGCGCAAAGGATAATACCAGTCTTACGTGTGGCCACGGTGGAGGCGTTTCGTCCTCGCCTCGAACAACGATTACCTTTAGGCTGGTGCAAGTACTGACCGGACACGAATGCTTCGGAAAGTACTTGCATCATATAGCAAGACGTGAAGAGTCTCCTATCTGCCATCAGTATAGTGTGTATGACGATACGGCGGCTCACACTGTGGCAGAATGTCCGGCTTGGGGACCACAGCGACATCTTCTGGTGTTCCTCATCGGAGCGGATCTCTTACTGCCAAGTACAGTGGGCACCATGCTTGACAGTGAGATAGGATGGAATGCAGTTGGATCTTTCTGCGAAGCCGTCATTTCTTTGAAGGAGGCAATGGAGCGAGAACGGGAAGCTGCAGCAGCTGCTGCTGCAACTGCCCTTTGGAAGAGGAGGTTGGGCGGCAGGAGGCGTCTTTACGAACGCCTCTTGTCTCCTCTTTGAACATTCCCAGTAGGTTTCATCCGGGAGTGTCACGGTTAAATGCGCAATGGAGCCTCTGACACTTCCAATTCAGTGTGAGGAGGGTGTCGCTGGGTTTTAGTGGGTATTGGCCTTGCCGGCGTATCCCACACTCCCTGCCTCGTGGCAGGGGTGAGCAAATGCATTTCCCAGCAGAAAAAAAGTGTAGAGGGCATTAAACATATTTCCCCATAGTCCCACAAGATAGGGAACTTGGTTAACGCCGTGGGAATAAGTAAGTGAAGTAAAGTTTATATACCTCATTTGTATCTTTAGTTTTATACTATACGCATAAGGAAAGTTTTGATAGATGTTGTCAATACTAATAAAATGGATAGCATTGCCTCTCCTCTGTTACGTTGGCCTTTATTCAAGAATAACTATTGTATTTGCTTTAAATTCTTTTCATAATCCTTACATAAATATGTTATTAAGAATCTAAGTAACTATAATAATTTGATATTTAAAAATCAATGAACGAACATATCCGGTATATCTAAAAACGAAGAATATCTAACGAAATCCTTTAAATGTTCCATATGTACTTAATATGAATTATTTAAAATTCTTATCTAAAATAAACTCAGATTTTTGTTTATAAAGTGTAAGACTACCTCCCATTTCATTAATACCCTAAATATGTTTTCTCGTAAGCCATACGTTTGTTTATCTTGAAAAACGATATTTATTTTATTAAAACATGCTTAGTTATAAATTAAAGATGAAGCGCTTTATCTTATATTTACTTTTGCTAAAACAACTCAGCCGCGACGTAAAAGGTTTGTAATAATGAGATCCCTGCTTATTGAAACGTAAATTTATGGTCTACAAAGCGTTTTCTCATCTCATGGGTATCAAGGACCTTATAAATCTAATTTCATATTTATAATATTCAGAAATCGAATGAACGGAAGGACTCATACGTTTAGAATTTTCCGTTCCTGTAAAAATTCTGACAATACAACTCTTGTTTGTTTATTTCCTCGTCGGGAAATCCTCATGGATATTCGCAACGCTACGGGGGAAAGGTGTTTAGGATTATGCCGGACTTTTACTGGTCAAAACCCTTCGGTGCTATTCCCTAAGTTCTTCAGCGAAAGCGTGAACTACTTCATTCACACTATCGTCAACGATATCCCCACATGATTGGGGCTCCTGTCTCCGTCTTCCTCCTATTCTGGTGGCATACTACCTGCCTTCCCTCGGAATTCCTTTAAAGGGCTAATAGGTCTCACACTCATCGCGTAGAGGCTACCACTAGGGGGACAGACGACGGTCGAGCCAGTCGACTACCAGTCTGCGTCCAACCCTTCTTCGTCATATGGCAGGAGCATCTCTCCTTCGCAACATCACGTCCTTGCAAAAGGAGATCATAGCATTCCAACTGGATTCTCTGCCCGCCGTGGCTAACGACAGCAGGTCCTCTCCGACAACTTTCACGAGTTCTGCCCGGGCGGCGGTCAGCCCATTGCACACAGCGAGTTTGTGTGCCGCAGTATCATCACCGCGTTGCACTCGTGACACTCCTCCGTCATCGCTCTCCTCGCACCACGATATAGGTACCTGCGGAAACAACCATGTCCCAACAGGACCCGGTGTGAGGTGAAAGGTCAGACCCACAAAACCTCTATTGGTTCACTGTTCCAAGATTGGAAGACTAGCCTCAATCGTATACAGACCTGCACTGGGCTGCGTCAAAAAATTCGTCTATGATAAAACAAGCCTATGTTATCATATACAATATTATCTAACTGCCAATAAAAAATCGTTTGCTCAAATTTCTTAAACCAGTACGAAATCAGAATTATTTTTGATTTTATAATCAGAATATAACAGGTTATTACTTTAGTTTTGCTCCTAATTATGTAGCATTTGTAGTTTTGTATGGTTAAATACACAAGTATACATAGATTGTTCAATTATATTACAGTGGACTGTAGAGCTTTAGTTTTTAGAAAAGTTATTTATATTCATGAGAAATAAGTAACTTTTCACATACAATACGAGTACATCAAATGTCACTAGTTAAGGAGTTTTGACAGGATTTTCCAAATTAAGTCTACTTTTTAATTTTAAAACTATTTGATGAAACAAAGGTTCTTTTTAGATATTGTTGCTAAATATTGAGCGATTAGGGTCTGTATCTAGTCTCAGGTGTTACAATAAAACTGAAAGCGAGTTGGGGCACTTATGTTTCATCGATCCTAAGGCCAGCAGATGGGACGAATGTGAGTACATTTTGTCATTTACAGTTAAGTATGCTTTTCTAAGATTGGTGTTCTTACTGAGAACTTTTGGATAGTGAGCTTATGCTGTTTCGTAATCAATTTAAAGTATATTTAACTTCCTCATTGGCGCAATGTTGTGAATAATCGCTTTGTTAGCAGAGTTCCTGGTTTCGATTCCCAACAGAGTAAAGTAAGGAAACTGTATTTTGTTGTTATGTAATAGTGGAAGACATAGGAAAAGAGCATGCAACCACCGTACCAGAAAAATAGTACGCCAACCAAAAAAAATTCAATTTCATACGAGGTAATCTCCCTTATAGTTTCTAAACGGCATCGTATTGGAATGCAGTTTCTTGCTTTAGACATGTCTTTTCTGGTACGCTGATAACTAGCCACGGCCAAAGTCTTCCACTAGTCCAGACTCAGACAATATGATAATGTAATTTCCCAAATTTATCTTCTCGGGAATCTAACCCGGGACCTCGGCTAGTAAAGCGAGTGCTTTTGTGTCAGCGAGACCATCTGAATATTTTCAGCTTATAAGCCTAAAATCTTTACAGCTTTAGAATTCAGTTAAATATCGACGCTAGGAAGTTTATGTTCAAAATTGTTCATCAAAACAGTAAAACTTCTAATAGAAACAATTAAACCTACGTATTTATCGAATACTATGATGTACTATTTTCATATATACTATTGTATTTGTCGATAGTGTCCAAAAGATTATTTTTGGACTTCATATTTTGTTGCTAAACAGATTGACTTCATCATTATCCTAAAGCTTCTTTAGAACAACATTTTTCAGGTTTCTACGTTCATACTTTCTAGTGTCGATATGGATATCGAATAAAAATACGGTTACCTGTAATTCAAACACTTTACGTGCCACTAAACATCCACGTATCCATGTTAAAATTCCAGCCTAAGGGTTGAATTTTAATGCGCATGTCCTGTAGAAAGCCGCCGTTAGTTAGGAGCGAGCCCTCGTAGCAAAGGGTCTTTATTATCGCTGAGAATCTGCCCACAATTATTTTCGTAACATATATCTCTATAAAAATAAACTCCACCAGTTTTACGCGAACATTGTTTTTCATTTAATGCACTATTATCAAACTTTTCGTTTTTGCGCATATCTAATAGGAATCGTAGACTTTTTTAAAGTTGCATTTGTGACTAGTTGTAATTTTGAATTAAATATTAATTAAAAATGTGGTGGATCCTGCGTCGTGCCAGAATCACTGGTGCTTCTTTCTTCAGCCAGGCTTCCGGGACCGCCAACAATAACAACAGTAAGCCAGGTCGGTGATATAATAGAGAAGAAAAATAGACATATATCATAATACAAAGTAAATATTATCTTAAATCGATAAAATTTCAATATTATTTCTTGAGTAATATTTGTGTTCCAGATACATTTTTTCCAATTTTACACAGAGAGCATTGGTAATATAGAATCCCGCCATTTTTCTAGTTTGTGCTCCTGAAGTTTTGAAATCTAAAAGTTTTGAATCATTATCTTATGCTCGGTATATATTAAAAGTATTCGTTTTACTTTTTACAGTTCCACTAGAAACATAATGAGCATATATAATTAAGAAAGACAGAAACAAAAAACATATTCCTTACACGCAGTATATATTTTTTATTAACGCACAATTTTTTATATTTAATTATAAATTTACTTAGCGGTGTGATTCAGAAAAGGTGACCACTCAGACTAACATGGGATTAATATCCAAATGCTGATTTTCAGCATTTTAGTTGGTTTTACAGGTAGGCAGGTAACAGAAAGCACACAAATAATACAATTTTCTTTAATTTGTAACTTTTGTGTGTTCCGTGGAACTGAATCGTTCAGCTGAATGGAATTTGATAGGATTTTTAGTGGTAGTTAAACAATATAATTATCAATGTGAAATTCAGGCCTATGAACAATTGATGAGGGTTTCGCTGGATTTTAGTGCGGATTGCGAGGTCTCCTTCATCGTCAAGTCTCCATGACCCTTTCAGGTCGGTGTAAGTGCGTAAAAGCATTTCCCAGAGCAAATAAAAGGCCTATGAACAATATCTAAATATTTTTTATTTCATTTTATGACTTATCAGTTAGGATTATACCTATTTCAACGTATATCTGGTATACTTGCAAATTGCTTCTTGCATCTTGAAAGAATGAAACCTTCTTAACCGTTACTCTATCCTTACGCAGATTGAATTGGTAAATATAAAAGGTATTGCTTCCAAAAAATATAAAATTTGAAAAGAAAAGTTAGAGATACATTGCAGCTGCATGCTTGCTATGACATTAATGCGATCAGATGAATTGAGATTATTTAAGGAATCTTTGCTAATCACGACATATTAAATTAGTTCCATATACCAGGAGAGCAAAATTGTTCTCCAAGTAATTTGTAAGTTGCAGAAACTTTCTGAGGAAGTGCGCGGAATTATGATACATGGTAAAAGTTTTCGTGATCTATTACATTTGTAATTAACACTGACAGCATTGTGGTTTAAGTGGTACATTTCTCTACCTTATAAACATAAAGCATAAACACATCTCTATAAAAAGTGTTTATTTTTCGAGAGTCATGTTTTATAGTATACATTGTATTTTGTAACTAAGACATCTGTAAAAAAATGTTTTTAAAGGCTCGATTGAATTATTTACTATCTCTTATCTGCATGTGTATGTACTTCTCTCCTTTCGTTTTGTCTACTATGGTACAAGATTTTTCTATTTTATATAAAAACTTACGATAGGTATCTTTATTATAATTAATGTATTAACATCTCTATCTATATATCGTCGTTGTCGCTTCAACCGATGGACGTCCACTGCTGGACATAGGTCTCACGAAATGATGCCCACAAGACCCGATCTTGTGCCGCCTGGCTCCAGCGGCTACCGGCGATCCTCCTTATATCGTCGGTCCACCTTGTGGGGGGTCTTCCTACACTGCGTCGTCCAGTGCGGGGTCGCCATTCCAGCACTTTCCGACCCCAACGTCCATCGGTTCGTCGGACTATGTGCCCCGCCCATTGCCACTTCAGGTTCGCGATTCGTAGAGCTATGTCGGTGACTTTGGTTCTGCTACGGATCTCCTCATTTCTGATTTGATCGCGTAGAGAAACTCCGAGCATAGCCCTCTCCATCGCACGCTGAGTGACTCTGAGCTTCCGCATGAGGCCCATAGTCAGCGACCACGTCTCAGAACCGTAGGTCATCACTGGCAACACGCACTGTTCGAAGACTTTGGTCTTCAGGCACTGAGGGATATTGGACGAAAAAGTCTTCCGGAACTTCCCGAACGCTGCCCAACCGAGTTGGATTCGGCGGTTGACCTCTTTCTCGAAATTGGACCTACCTAGCTGGACTATGTGTCCCAGGTATGTATACTCGTCAACAATTTCGAGTGTAGAGTTCTCAACGATGACTGGGTGGAGCGGAACATGGATATTGGACATAACTTTCGTCTTATCCATGTTCATTTTTAGGCCCACCTGTCGAGAAGCTCTGCTGAGGTCATCGAGCATTGCATTGAGATCTTCCAGAGTCTCTGCCATAATGACCACGTCGTCGGCAAACCGTAGATGAGTGATGTACTCGCCGTTGATGTTGATGCCCAGTCCGTTCCACTCCATAAGCTT
This sequence comes from Elymnias hypermnestra, assembly GCA_015832385.1. Classification (NCBI taxonomy): domain Eukaryota; kingdom Metazoa; phylum Arthropoda; class Insecta; order Lepidoptera; family Nymphalidae; genus Elymnias; species Elymnias hypermnestra. The sequence goes on from JACTOM010000330.1 coordinate 166,795, forward strand.
AAACAGGTCCTCCAACGCCGCAGTAAAGAGCTTCGGGGAGATAACATCTCCCTGTCGCACTCCACGCTGCAGTTGGATAGACTCTGTGCTTTGGTCCTGTATACGGACTGACATAGTGGCGTTTTCGTACAAACACTTCAACACGTGTATGTACCGGTGGTCAATTCGGCATCTCTGCAAAGATCTCAACACGGCCCATGTTTCCACCGAATCGAAGGCTTTCTCATAGTCCACGAACGCCAAGCAAAGTGGCCGATTATACTCCTCGGTCTTCTGTATAATCTGCCGCAGCGTAAAGATGTGGTCTATGGTACTAAAGCCTTTTCGGAATCCGGCTTGTTCGGGGGGCTGGAAGTCGTCAAACTTGCGAGCGAGACGATTCGTAATGACCCTCGAGAACAGCTTATAGACATGACTTAGCAGCGCAATAGGTCTATAGTTCTTCAATAAGGTGTTGTCACCTTTCTTGAAGAACAGAACTACCACGCTCCTATGCCACGCCTTTGGCACCGTACCTTCCAGGATGACGGAATTGAACATTCGCTGAAGGACTTTTAGAATGGGTTTTCCACCCGCCTTCAGGAGTTCCGCTGTGATTCCGTCATCACCAGGTGCCTTGCTGTTCTTCATCTGTTTAAGGGCCATACTAATCTCGTACAAGCTGACGTCCGGGATATCTTCGGTATAATGTCGAGTAAGTTTGGCACGAGGATCTTTAGCCAAACTATCAATAGGCTTGCAGGTCGATGTGTATAACTGCCCATAGAAACTCTCAACCTCCCTCCGAATCTCAGGTCCAGATGCAATGAGTTCGCCGTTATGAGTCCTCAGCCGCGTCAACTGGCTCTGACCGATAGACAGATCTTTTGCGAACACTTTAGTGCCTTTGTTGCGTTCGATGGTATCTCGTATACGCTCGGCATTAAAGTGTCGCACATCACGCTTTTGCGATTTAGAGATCTGTCTATTGATCTGCCGGTATGCGGACGCGTCTGCTGCAGACTGCAAGCTCATTGCATGTCTCTGTTCCATGAGATTAAGAGTATGGTCTGAGAATCTCTTGGTTTTCTTTCTACGGGGTTTATAGAATTTCATCCCAACCGTATGGACAGTTTCCACTAGCCTATTGTTTAGCTCGTCCACGGATTCGCAATTCTCGAGGCAAGCGAAGCGGTTTTGCAGCTCCAGTTGGAAGCTCTCGGGGTCTTGGATATGAGCGCGAGTGGGTCGGAGCGTTGACTTCACCAGTCTGTTCCGTTCACGGACAACGTCAATATTCAATGTGCCTCTTACCATACGGTGATCGCTCCCAGTTTTCACTCTATTGATCACAGAGACATCATTGAATATATTTCGCTTCGTAGACATGATGAAGTCAATCTCGTTTCTCGTGGAACCATCGGGACTAAGCCAAGTCCACTTTCGATGTGGCCGTTTCCTGAAAAAGGAGTTCATCATGTAGAGGCCCTCCCTTTCCATGAAATCGGCCAGCATTTGACCTCTCTGGTTCCGTTGCCCGTATCCAAATTGCCCCACTCTCAACTCTGCCCCACTTCGTTCGCCGAGTTTTGCGTTGAAATCTCCCATTACAATATTGTAGTGTGTCCTAGAGGTATGTATGGCTCTTGATATATCCTCATACATAACCTCTACATCATCATCGGGATACGATGATGTGGGTGCGTAAACCTGTATGACCTTCAACGAATACCGTTTGGTAATTCTGAGTATAAGGTACGCTACCCTACTGGACACACTGTTTACTTGGACAATATTGTTAACGAGAGATTTGTGGACGAGGAACCCGACACCACCTTGGGATTGGTGTTCACCCTCCCGGTAGTATAGCAAGTTACCGGATTTGAGAATTATCGTGTCCTCCCCCTCTCTACGGACTTCGGATAATCCCACAATATCCCAGTGTAACTTGCTCATGGCTTCTTCCAGCTCGAAGACTTTTTCGTCGGTCCTCAAAGTGCGTGCGTTGTATGTTGCCAGGTCAAGTCGTCGGGGTTGGCAGCGGAATCTCTTCCGGAGATTCTTAGCACCCCCTGCCCCGCCGTTACCGAAACCGCTGCCAGAGCTTGGAATAGCGGGGCTGCCGGGGACTGGGGGCCGTTGCTGCCTTGTCGTCATCATGTGTGGTTTTGCCAATAATCACCACGCTTGGCAGGCGGGTTGGTGATCGCAGTGCTGACCTTATCGCACCGATAACGCTGCTGCCCGTTATCGGTCTGTGGCATTTAGGTCAGCTAAGGAGAATGGTTATACCGCCATTTGTCGGTCGCCAGAGCCTCGTCGGTAGAAGCAGGGTGCACCGCGTGCAGGTGAGGTTGGCGTTTGGAGAAACGGACTGGGACTCGTTTCTCCCTTACACCCCATTATCTATATATATAAAATACCTATCCAGGTAGATATCCAGGTATCTATTGATTCATTGCGATATATCTGGAACTGTAAGGCGTAGAGACTTGAAATGTGGTAGGAATATTCCTTTTACCGAGTAGAGGTCAGCTAAGAACGAAATTTACGAAATTCGACCCGCAAGGGGGGTTGCGGGGGTGTTAACTATTGACTCGTCACATAAGGCGTAGAACCTTGAATTTTGGGAGGAATATTCCTTTTGCCGAGTAGAGGTCGGCTGAGAACGGATTTTGCGAAATTCCGCCCGTAAGGGGGGTTGCGAGGGTGTTAACTATTGACTCAGCACGATATCTCTGGAACTACAAGGCGTAGAGACTCGAAATTTGGTAGGAATATTCCTTTTGAAGACTAAAGGTCAGCTAAGAACGGATTATACGAAATTCGTCCCGCAAGGGGGGTTGTAGGGGTGTTAACTATTGACTCATCGCGATATCTCTGGAACCATAAGGCGTTGAGTCGTGGAATACGGTACGAATATTCCTTTTGCCGAGTAGACATTTGTTAAGAACGGAATTCAACCCGCAAGAGGGATGGCGGGGGTGTTAACTATTGACTTATCACGATATCACTGGAACCATCCGTTGTAAGTAATAGGATACTCTATTAACGTCCCACTGCTGGGTACAGGGTTCCTCACTCATATGAGAGAGGATTTTTAGAACATAGACCCAACCCGCTGCTCCACTGCGGATTGGCAGGCATAGTACACGAGTGTACTCTATATTCCTTCACTTCCATAGTTCTATATGACGGCAATCCGACACGACCGGTGAGAGATCAGGCACAGGACCGACGGCTCAACTTGCTGTCCGAGGCACGGGGGCGGATCACACCGCCAAATTTTTCCCAACTTCGGGCATATATTGAGAAAATCTTAATAGAAAACTCAATATCGATTTTAAATTGTCCCGACCCGGGACTCGAATCCAGGACCTCTTATCTGTAATCAAACAAGCTAACCACTAGACCAATGAGGCAGTCATACGGCGTGGAGACTTGAAATTTGGTAGGAATATTCCTTTTGCCGAGTAGAGGTCAGCTAAGAGCGGATAAATTAATGAAAATGCTACCCAAAAAACATTCCACAGACACGAATTCGCGGGTTCAGAAAGTTTTACATAAATGAGTAAAGTCTTTAGAAGATTTTTCATCTTTTCACATTGTTGGATACGATATGTATAAAAACTATTTACGGGATTAAAATATATGTAAATTCAATTGTTGTTCATTATAAACTAAAATGTATGCCATATTTCCGGATCCGAGACACATGACACGAAAGCAAAATCTGAACCCCTGGTGCCTCATTCGTGGGTGAAGAGGTTTCTGCTGGGTTTTAGTGGGTATTGCGAAGTCTTCTTCTTCGCCGAGTCCCACACTCTTGACCCATGGTTTGGGGTTTGTGCATAAAAGCATTTCCCATCAAAATAAGGTTTCGGTTGAGGTTAGTTACCACCGCACCAGCAAGGACTTTCCGCGAATCAGGAAAATTGTGTTCCCACGTAATGAAGCGTACAAAATATAAGCGGTAAATTAACCGTTGACAGGCTAGCTCATTCCCCTCTATAACTATATTAGCACTTACCTTCAGATCAAAGTTAAGCGCTAACTCGTCAGTTATCAAAAAATATATTTCCTATTCGACTTGAATATACGATGAATTGTTTTGTTAAGCAGTATATAATAAAGAGCTTATTTGTATTTTATAAATAGAGTGGCTTATACAGAAACTTTGATTAAAATACATTTCAAAGTTAAATAAATATTCAATTACTGTTTATGAAGTTACAAATTAATATTTTAATTATGCAAAGGTATTAACAAAATATTAAACAAGAGATTCTTAGTAAACTTTGGTTCGTTTGAAGGATGAAATACAAGATTATGATTTATGTACAAAGTTTGTTGAGACCAAAATAATTGAAAGTTACATCAAAGAAAAATGCTGTATGCTGAATTTCTTCGATAAAAGAGTGTCATTGAGATCGTAATATTAATGGAGAAAAACTTTTGAGAAATTCATGTATATTTTTAAATGTTTATGAGTTTTTGTTTATTTCATAACGATTGTACTTTAGTAGTAACTAGATTGCAATGAAAATCTCTGAAAGGGAAGAAATGCTAACCTGGGAATACAGTTTTTGGCGAACACTTTCCATTACTTACTATAATTATAAGATTAGAAAAACGTAGTTGAGTATATCGCAAAATAAATGCAACACATAAGGAAATATTAAAATATTTGCAAGTACTACTTTAAATACATCTTAAGACGACATTTGAGTGCGACCAGGATTTTGAGTTTGCTCGAGTTACGTAATAAAACTTGTATTAGATTTATTAAAAATAAAAGGGCGTGCATACAAAGTACACATGTCAGAAGTGAAACTTCTTTGGCACGGTAATTTTAAGTCTTGTTCATATTTATACAAATCTTAGACTTAGTGGCAAGGAAAAGGAAGCTATGTAAGGAATTTATGTTATTAAAATATTAATAGTGTCGAAAATGAATACAAATAATTTACTAAAATCTCAAATGAAAATAAAAATGCAACGTGTTATTTGACAATATAAGAAATTATTAATTTAATTTTGTAATTGAATTCAAAATTTAGAAAAGAAAGTTTATGAAATATTTTTAACTTATATTTTATTAAAAATAGTATATTAAATGACGAGTAGCAAATTAAAATGCCATATGTTATTTGGAAATATTAAAATGAAATGAAATGAATTGAAATATTTATTAATTAGTTACAATGAATACATTTTTTTCTGTGACATCCTGACCCCTAAACTGGGAAAACCCGTATTTTAGGTGCCGGTGCCTACCCAATCAATGTACGTGGAATATAATAAATACAACATACTCAAAAATAAAATTTCAATTTTAAGTTTTACACAAATATAAAAAAAAAAGAAAAAGTAAAGGTATGCATGCATGACGTGTAAGTGTGCGTTTGTGTATGTGTGTGTGTGTGTATGTGTCTGTGTGTGTGTGTGTGTGAGGGGGGGTGAATGTTTTGTATGAATGTATGTGTATTTGTATGTTTCGATTTGAGTTTATGGATGCGATGCTTTCACGTGGACACTACTCTTTGTAAATAGTATCATATACTCGTCTTTAAATCGCCTCCCCGTCTCCCCGTAATTAAGTTTAGATAATAGTTTTAGTAAACATCTTTTCAGTTCATATTTGTTCATTGTAAGTATATTAGACTTTTTATTAATATTTCTGTACAAAAATGGACTTAAGTAGGTATTCTGTCTTCTAGCAAATGTAGTTTTTGTTTTAGGTAATGTAATATTGATTCTTGATGTCGGCGTTTTATCCGGTAAGAAATTGGGTACGAGTTATGATGACGCACTACTACGGTCAGTATATATAGTTGACGAACGGAGAGCAGCTGTGAATCCATGTATACTTGATCTGTTGGGTATCTTCGCGGTTTATGCAGCATTACTTTAATGAGTATCCGCCGTGCTCTTTCCACTTCTATCATGTGTGAGGCGCTGCTCTGCCCCATGCGGGAAAGCAATGAAATGTTAAAACTACTTGACCTTCAAATGAATTAGCTTAAAAAAGCTGCACATCTTCGTGACGCTAATCCCGCGTTTCATCCGTAAAATATTTACTCTAAGTTTCACTTCGCCTAAAGAAATTTTACTTCCATAATATTGTATTTTTTGAAATACGAAGATTAGGTTTTAATTACTGATAATTACAATATCCAATACAAGAAAGCAACACTAAGCATATGTAAAAAGATTTCCCGACAATCGTTTTGTTTGAACCTGTATAATAAAGTACTAGAGCGTAAAGTTATAAGGTAATCTTGAAGAGAAACATAAAGCATTCAGAGATGGTGACATATATTTATATTTATTGCGAGTCATTTATACGTTAGCGATACGAAACCAATATCACTTCCATTATGCGTTGTGCCAATTTCACAAGATCATTTCTGACTATCTCGTGTATTGTTGAAGTGACAATGGATATGTAATATTAGAGATAAAATCTTGTAATTAGTATTATTTCATTATTTAATATAAAATCTGTATAATCTATGTGGACTATAGTTTATACACAACTACAACTATATACAATTTAAATTAGTCCATTAATTTTGTATTATTACAAGTAAAGTGAAAAGTGCGTGCGTACAAAGTACACATGTTAGAAGTGAAACTTTTTACCTAAACTAATTTTTAAGTTTTGTTTATATTTATACAAATGTAAAACTTGATATTTCCGAAATTTAGGGGGATAAAACGGAACGAATGGTAGTCTCGAAAAGTAATACAAATAATTTATAGAAATCTGAAATGTCGAATTACAAATAAAAATGCCACGTGTTTTTTTTTTCAATATTACAATTTATTAATTGAATTTTGTTTTTCAACTTAAAAATTAGAATTTATAAAATATTTTTATTTTGTATTTTATGAAAAATAATATATTAAATTATTAAATGACGAGTGTCAAATTAAAATGCCACATGTTATTTGTAAATATTAAAACTACCTAACCTTCAAACGAATTAGCATAAAAAACGCGGCACATCTTCGTGACGCTAATCATGCGTTTCATCTGTAAAAATTTTACCCTCATGCGCCTAAAGAAGTTTCATTTCAAAAATAGATATATACACTTCTAACGTGTGATTTTAAACACACTCGTGAGTCTTTTTATTATATTTAATCATGAGATATTATTACAAACAACCTGCCTAAGAAATATTATTTAATAGTATTAATGTATGTGTATTTTTAGCTTTTATAATATAGTAACGATTAAATTGGGTCGGCAATCCATTTCAAAGGCATCTGGACACCGCAAGTGACACCGTCACGAATGTAGAACTCATAGGCAGATATTTAGTAGATGTACGTTGGTGAATAGACAAAGTAGTCACCCTACGAAGCTATTTCATTCTCATTTAGTTCGGTATGTATTCTGAGGGTGTTTGAAATTCTACTCGACCACAATGCCGATCATATTTTGTGGGAATCGTTGAATCATTTATCGAATCGAGTTGGCCCAATGTGTCTATAACTTTATGGACGTTAAGTAACTGAAATAATGAAATTTATAGATATGCTTTATTCCACACAGATTATAAAAATACAATATCTATTGCTAAAACTTATGCAATGAAAAGATTGACCTGAAAGAATGTGCACTAGGCAACCCTTGACGAAGTTAAATGGTGGACAAGTAGAAACAAATGCAAAAACTAAAATAAACTGAAACTAACATTTATCAATAATATATACATAATATTAAAAAGGTAAGTAGTAGCCCATTAACGTCCCACTGCTGGGTACAGACTTCCTTACTCATATGAGAGAGGGTTTTTAGAGCATTGACCCACCATGGTGCTCCTCTGCGGACTGGCAGGAATTGTACACAAGTGCACTCACCATTGCTTCACATTCATAGTCCAATGTGACGGATATCCGACAAGGCCGGAGAGAGATCAGGCGCAGGACCGACAGCTTAACGTGCTCTTCGAGGCACGGGGATGCAGCACACCGCCAGGTTCCCCACTCCGTGCAAATATTGAAAAAATCTTAATAGAAACCTCGAACCCAGGAGCTCATATCTGTAGTCGAACATGCCAACCACTAGATCAACCAGACGTAATGTTAGCGAAGCATATTTTTTTCCTGAAATAATTTGTTTTTAACAATTCAACTGTAGTAGAAAGTATTATTCATTTAAAGATTTTGGGAGAGAGAGAGAGAGAGAGAGAGATTAACACTATAAGAAACGATGAAGATGTAAAAATGTCTGTATGTGTCTAGTTTTCAAACATTTACTTTACTTTAATGGGTGATATAATAGGTAGTCGAAAAAGTCTTTTAGTATTTTGTCAGTAGATGTCGTGGGACTGTGAGCTGCTCCAGCCTGGTCGGACAATTGATTCTACACTTTACTGTCAACAACGGATGAGATTGAAATAAGCAATCTAAAAAAAAAGCAACCAGAACTGATCAACAGAAAGAGTATCGTCTTCTAATAGGACAACGCTATACCACACACATCTTTGATGACTCTGCAAAAACTGGGAGGGCTTGGCTGGGAAGTTTTCATGTATCCACCATATAGCCCTGACCTTGCACCATCGGACTACCATTTGTTTTGGTCAATGCAGAACTTGTCGCAATTTTTCGCCGAGAAACCAGAAAAGTTTTACACTGATGGAATAATGTCTCTAGCGGAAAAATGGTAAAAGGTTTTCGACCAAATTGATATTTGGTTCAATAAGAAATTACTTGGAAGTTTGGTTAGAAATACGAAAAGACTTTTCGACTACCCAATATAAACTTCACTTTTTAAAAAGTCTTATTGCAATTTTAATGTTAAAGTTGTTTTGCTTTTAGATGATAAGTGCTTACTCATTCTATTAAATTATATAGTTGATGGTATATACACGAGTAAACCCTCTCACAAAGTTGAGGCATTAATAAGTAATAACTTGTGCGCTAGATATTAAGACGTAATTTAATATTAAATTATTCCTTTACCTTTTCCATAAGCGTTATCCGATATCACTTTTCAAGGATTTATGCTTATACTGACAGCTAACTCAAACCAAGTGCTCCATTTCGCAAGTAATTAAATTATGAGTATAATAACAACGTAGTTTTTGTAAAAACGTAGAAATTATATCTGTTTTTATGTAAGTGTTTACGAATTTAAATATAAGAATACTTAATGTATGTGTTAAAACTTTTTCCATGGAAATTTTTTTGTGATAGACATTAAAATTTTTTTGGGTTTTTGGGGCTATCAATAATGATAATAATATTTAAAATATTTGTGTTATGTATGTATGTTATATGTTTGAATTGTTTTCACAAAAAAACTACTATAACGATTTCAAAAATTTTTTCACCATTAGAAAGCTGCACTTTCACTGAGCGAAAAAGGCTTTATTATTTTGTCAATAAAAACATGGTTCCCCAATTAAAAAGGCATTAAGGTAACCCATGGTGTGAAAAAATTTGTTACTAAAATCTGTCATCGTGTGAGCTGCGGAACTGCTGATGATATAACAAAAGAATCTACAGTTTATAGAACGTATTAATATTTACAAAAAGTACGCGATACCATATGTCCAACTACTGTAGTAATACTATGACTACTTTTCTATATTTAAAAAGTTAATAAAAATGCTGACAATAAATAAACTATTCTATACTATTATACCTATTTATTACTTATCCTTATCCTGTTAAATCATATTTTATTAATACCTATAAATTACTTTTAAATTATTAAAATCAGATATTCAATTATAATGTAGTAAGTAGTATAGCGATGGCCATATTCGTTTTGCGAGCAGTGTACCATTTTAATTCACATGTCATCATACACACATACATACGGAAAAAACTTTATTTATTCCAGATAGACTGTTTCATTCGTTAGCACAGTCTTAAATTAGTAAAAAGCTAAGAGAAATAAAGCTTTTATGTTAACGAAAATAAATTTATAGTCCGCCTTAGTAGACTTGCCACGAGATCTTTATCTACGCTATAAACTAGGTATTTTACAGATTTAAATTGTGTATATTGTTAAATATTTTATTTTAGAATAAGTAATTAGTATTTTAACTATATTTTTTATTCCAATTTATAATATTTCAACTATATATTCCTAAAATACATTACTCTATCAAAGAAAAACAATGTATAACTTTTAATTCGTGTCTGTTGTTTGATGAAACCATCATACAGTGGGCGGTACGTGAGTTGTTCCATTAATGTAACATTGTATATCATACAAGATTGTAGTCGTCTATTAATATCTAAACAGTTTATTATTCCTTCTTTGAATAAGGTAACCTTAGGTAATTTATCATTTTAAATTAAACTGGGTCTATTTACAAGATTATTTGACGTATATTTCCTATAAATATAACATATAATAAGTGTGTTCTCTTAGAATGGAAAACACGATACGCTTATGATATTAGTTTTGAATAATAGAGTAAAGAACATTTCAATGTGTTTTTAACAGCCGGATATTAAATGCACTGTTAAATTATGTGCTGAAATATACACACCGACATATTTAGCGGAACATAAAATATATCTACACCGGCATATGATTAAATTATTATGCCTCATTAGTCTAGTGGTTAACATGTTCACCTAGGGATATGAAGCCCTGGGTACGAGCCACGGGTCGGGTGATTTTCGAATAATCGACATTGAATTTTTTTACGATTTTCACAATATTTACTCGAAGTTGGGAAATTGGCGGAGTGATCCACTCCCGCGCCTCGCAGAGCACGTTAAGCCGTCGGTCCTGCGACTGATCTCTCCCTGATCGTGTCATATTGCCGTTACATCGGAGTATGAGAGTGAAGGAATAGAAAGTGAACTTGTGTACTATGCCTGCCAACCCCCAGTGGAGCAGCGTGGTGGGTCTATTTTCTAATAACCCTCTCTCCTATCATTGACGAGGCCTATGCCCAATAGTGTTAATGGGCTGCTATTTACTTTAATTTTACTAAAATGGAAAACAATATTTTTATATTGAAGTTTTACTGTGTAAAACATTGCTAGTGTTAATAATTGGAAAGCTAACGGGTAAGATCATCTCGCTTACTCGCCGACTAATTTAATTTCACCTGCATCGTACCTTACCTAGGATATTCAATTTTGACTCGCTCTTGCAGCTTAAGGCTATAAGGGCAACTATATTTTTAGTTGGAGTTGCAAAATTATCCCATACATTTATATTTAATATAATATTTGCATGCGTTTTTTAACTAGATTACGTAGAACATGTCGTATTACTCACCTTCTGGAACACCCTATTTCCTCACTGATGAAAAGCCACTATATAAATATTTTAGATCTTATACAACATTTTTTCTTTTATAAGATAAGCAATAATACAACATATCATTATACTTTAACAATTTAGTCTGCCCTAAGATATCACAAAATTACGACACTAGTTGTTTTAGTAGGTATAAGATAAGTAAGCTAGTTGGTATAGTAAATAACATCGTAGTATTTAAACTCTGAAATAAATAGTATCAGTACATTATATAAGAGGAAATTAAAATCCCGAAAAGAAAGCAGTTACCTAACAGGAGTCAATTTTATTTTAATGCCAAGAAAGGTAAAGAGATTTTTATCAACCTTTGGGACTTCCATAATATTGAATTCCGCCGTCAAAGCTGCTGACACTTGAAGAAATCTATACCTATTTCAAAAGGGAATTCGATTTCAACCTTTTATGACGCCAATGAAACGAAAATGTGGACGAACGTAAAAAGAATTTAGAGCTACATTTTATAGCGGCGGTAAAATATTTACAATAAAATATAAAGTAGTTCTTTTTTCAGTACTTGACTCAGAAAGTTATATATAATATAGGCATCCGTATACCCATATTGCATGCCGGGTGTTAGAAACAAAATTGTTCAGTATTTTCTTCGATTTATGCTATTTTACTTCACCTCGTGTATTGTTTAAAAAATACATATATATTTGTCGGTGCGACGACGTTCTTCTTCCTAAGTCATTTAAAATTACAGTTGTTTAGATGATTACCGGGACCATGAATAGCATTGTTAATTGCAAAAGTTGCTTAATAATTATTTTCACTTGTTATCTAAACGTGAAGTCTACTGGGGATGCGTCCAGCCCTTTTCATTTATGGGTATTACCTTCTGGACCTGCCGCTGGCGCCTGTTTGTTATTCTTAAATAATTCTCATCATTTTATAAACTTAAATTCAGAAAAATTCAAACTGTGACTTATCCGTAAAATACGAGTCTATAGTTTTATCAAAATTGTTAATACATAGTTAACCTTACTTTTTTTTCATGCTGGGAAATGCCTTTACGCACCCCGACCAGACTCAAAGTTTTTGTCGGGATTGTGAGACTCGCTGGCAAGCCAAAATACCCACTAAACCCTGTGGAGCTCCACAAAAGGATATCCTCCACATCCTTTTATGAAGCCCCAGAGAATCGGTAGATGCAATCTACCCTGATACTCTGGAAGATTCGTCTGGAAAAAAATTAGAATTTTACACCGTAGTAAAGAGGCGTTTACAGCATCCTCCCTCTGACTTCCGGTGCCCCTTTTCAGCTAAATAACAGTTTTGCAGAAGGAGGCCACTGCCCTCCACTCCCTTTTACTGGTGAGCATTGTGCCAACTATGCCCTCCTGAGAAAGGTTTCCTACGGGTCTCCACGCTGGGCATTCTGCCAGAGTACGCTGCACTGAGTCAACAGGTGTTTCACACTCATGGCAAGCGAGCGGTGAACAATCCCATGCGCGTCCTTGTCCGGTTCTGTAAGAAATCCGTACACCCTAGATAACCAACTCTCCGGATCGGGACGTATCCCTTCGTGGTCTGACCCGGTATTGGAGATTCAAGATCTTCATGCCACCTTAGGATTGGTGGTCTGTCTGCTAAAGCTCTGATCCTCCGGACCTTGTCGGTATCAGTTGAGACCCTTCCCGTTCTTGCAGCCTAATACATAGTTATTCTGTTAATAAATCTGTGACAATCGACTTCTATTAAAAAGGTAGCTTATCCGCCTAAATTTTGTAATGTTATGTTAAATTAATTAAAAGTTTACTAGACCGTACGAAAACTACATTAATGAGGCCCCAATTAAAAATCTCTTAGGCACTTACGACTTCAGTCAAACTTTTACAACTCGTTAATTTAAAATACCTTTTATTTTGTCGTAACCATGAATACATAATTTCCGGTTTAACAAGAGTTATGTAAAGATTTATTATTTTACAGTTTACTTTGACCACGCCGCATGATATTTCTCTAAAACTAGCTTTTTCGGGTGGTGTCATCCGTGTAAATCCAGTAAATATAAGAATCTGTATTGGACTTTTAATCTAAAACGTTCGTAAATTATGGTCCAATCATGTAGGGGGAGCGACGTAACATAAAAACGCACCTACAATATATAAACAAAGAACAGGTAAACTTATTAGTGGTTTAACTTAGCTGTAGTGAATCACTGCTGTTACAAGCAAGTTGAACTGACCCCATTACTGATATGATAATCATCTTGTCTAAATGTCTGCTAAATCCAAATTTCATTGAAGCTGGAAATCATTTACCATGAGGTGGTTTAGCTAGTTACTTTACTGTTTTATTGCTCGATAAACACTTAAAAACTTAATTATGTGCTTCGTAATACGAGAAAGCTACTTGACTGATAATAGTCCGTCAATGGTACAATAAAAGCACTCGCTCTTTGTTTCGAGTAAAATGAATTATCAACTACCTTCTGTATGATTATATAGAACATTAATTATAAACATGTGATTGTGATAATATCGAGAGCTTTTTATTTCTGACGGATTGTAATTTTTCTGTTATTTTGGTGGTTACGGTAGTTTTAGTGGTGATTAGCCACGAACGAAGTTACCCACTAGCTCAGATCTAGACGAATTAGAAAATAAGATATCCTTAATTGCCCTGCTGGAAATCGAAAAAGATAAGCGACTGATAAAACGAATACTCGTATCATTAATTTAGCGAGGCTGTAGAAACTGTAATACCAATATGGCATGAGGTAAATCTACATTTAACTCATAATGGGTTTAATACAGGGTAAAGAAAATCTTTTTCTAAATTTACCTTGCTGGTAATCGAACTCGGGACCGTCACTAGCGAAAAAAGCTACATTACAGAAGCACCACCGTCAAACTATCTTTCAATCGAATCTTTCTGATAATTCTTTATAAAAATTTTACTTGACTATATTATAATCAAAGATTGCTTACTTTGATAAAATTAATACATAAATTTTCATTACATCTTGAAATCCTAAACAAGTTCTAACATAAAAGTAATTTTATTATCTGAACTATGAATACAAAAGAGATTTTCGAAAAGTTCAACAAAGTTCGCGAGAGTTTTGTACATAGTTTTTCTATATTGGGCTTGTTTCCACAATCCATTAAATTCGCGGAGTTTAATATCATTCTTCGGGGATACTTTAGAACTTAGTAAGCGAGTCAAGAGGAACAAGTAAATGAATAATCTATAAGCGAATGAAATGAATATTCTTTTAGTTAGAGAGATTGTTTTTCTTAATCAGGTTGTTATGATACTAACACGTAATGTTTCATATTTTGATTTTTATTGATATATCTATAAGCAACAGGTTTTAACCACCTTAATAGTTTTAGAGATATTCTACATATCATTTATATATTTGTTTATTACTGACTGGTTAACGCTTGATTGTAATCTCACTTGATGTTAAGTGATTTCCTCTTCTGGCTTTTACGCAGCTTTATGCAGAAACGCTCATGTTTTGCTTTGCGATAGGCCTTTGCTGGTATTATGTTAACTAGCCATGGTCGAAGGCTTTCACAAGTCAAGGTTCAGGCGATTTTCTAAATTTGCAATATTGGGAGTAGAATCCAGCATCTCCACTGGCTAATTAAATAAACTATTGCGCAAGCGAGATATTTGACATTATAAAATAATTACGACGAAAACTGTATACCGTAAATATATATATATTTTGCATGATTTCTAATTTTTTTTCACATAAAATTTATTATTAATTATTGCATGTCTTAAAAATAAAGTAAGTACCAAGACTTGACGTGTCCATTTAACGTAGCTTAACCTGCAAAGGCATTTGGTAAACATAACCGCAACTGGGTCAAACTACTCACACTAAGTACCACATTAAAATTTAATGTCATAATGGTATAAATCATAATTATTGCACATGAACAATGTAAGTGCAAAGTCTATCTTACAAGTTGTATGCCTTTATTTAACTCGAGACTTCTATTACTAATACTAGTACACTGTCACTATAATTAGTCGTATATTATACTAGCAATGCCCCGCAGTTTCACCCGCGTAGATACCGATCTCGTGGAAAAGACTTATTTTCTTAGATTAACATTTTGAAATTCGTTATATTTTTTGAATGAAATGTCCTATTTTTTTAAATTAAAAAGTATTTTATAGGAATTGAAACAGCTTTTAATAAAACATTTAATAGGATAAGGGTTACTAACGGGATTCGATTCTGGTCGGTATCATTAACTTTAAAAATGTAATAAAATAGTTATAGTGGCCTAACTACAGCAGTTGGACAAATGGTATTGAGGACTTTTTTGTAGATATTAAGACGTTCTATCATCAATAGTTTCCGCAGGGCATGCGATAACAGATTTTTTGTTTTCCACCTTGGGTTACATTAGTGCATTTTTCTTAGGAATCCCAATTTTTTCAGAAAGCAATATAACCAAAGTAAAGTCACTAAGTGAAAATGCAGTGATGGTGAAAATATTTTTGAAATCGATCCAGTAGTTTTTGTGTGAAAACGTTACAAACATACATACTTACATACCAAAACTAATGATTTGTCTTTATAACATTACTTTAGATTAGATTATGGATTATTACAATATTACGCTCTTGATAAACTCGCTGGTGGATCGGGGTACTTTGTCAGCCGAGGCCCTGGGTTTGATTCACAGCATAGCAAATTAAGTAAATGGCATTTTATTATTTCTCTGTCGTCGAACTTGTGGGAATGGCCATGGCTAGTTACCACCGTACTACCAGCAAAGACGTAACGCCAAGTAAAAACATTCTTACTCCGGTATAATGCTGTATAGAGATCATAAACCTAAATTACCTCTTACCAGGTTAGCGCGCTTTCATCTTAGACTAATTGTCAATTAAGATTACAGCCAAGCGCTAACTTGTCAACAATGATTAAAAAAAGTAAAGACCGTTCAGAATGTTTTTATTTTATTGATAAAGCAAAGTAACATAAAAGTTTCGCTTGTTTTAAAGTCAAAATATTTTTAGAGAAAAAACGTCACATTTACGAAAGCTTTCATAATATCACCATTAAGATATTTTAATCATATTTTTACAGGCAAAGCATTTTTAAATACTGCGTAATCATTTTATGTAACATACATTCTAGCATAATGACGGGACATGTTTTAATCTACTTCAATTTGGTTAAAAGTGTTGGATCGACGTACGACAGCCGCTTTGATCATCGACGTATAGTTTATTTGTAAGAAAATTGGAATCCATCTTGACAAAAGATTAATGATAGTTCCCTTTCAGCCTCAGCATTAAGAACTAAAAATAATGGTCAGAAATAAATTCTAAGTTACTTACGAGAATAAACTTAATTATCATTACTGGAGGTCATTCTTTGTAATCTAAACTAATATTATAAAGAGGAAACAATTGTCTTTTTTTATGTATGTATATATGTTTGTAACGCTTTCACACAAAAAGTACTGGACCGATTTCAAAAATGTATTCACCATTTGAAAGCGGAATTTTGACTCAGCGACATAAGTTATATTAATTTCTCACAAAAAAGGGATTCATAATTAAAAGGCATTCATTTAACCCAAAGTGTTAAACAAAAAATCTGTCATCGCGTGCGCTGCGGAAACTATTGATGATAGAACAAAAAAATGTTCTACATATATTCTATATATATATTAATAGAACGTATTAATATCTACAAAAAAATTCGTGATATCAAATGTCCAGCTACTGTAGTTATGCCACTATAACTAAGTTTGTGCATTTTGTTTAATAAAAGTGCTGACAATAATCAAACCATATTATTCACACCTCTGTATTAATGCTTATCCTATTCAATTATATTTTATTAAAGACCGCTTCAATACCTATAAAATAATTTTTAAATGATTAGAATCGGATATTACATTTAAAATATATAACGAATTTCAAAATGTCAATCTAAAGTAAATTGTAGCGACCCTTATAACTGGGCCTGGACTGGTGAGTTAGATCATATTCCAAGGATGGTGTTTTTTTTTTTTAAATTACTGGAGCGTTTTTAAAACATCTTTCATTACCTTCTTGAAATCAAGAATTTTTTTATACCTGTAAAGTATTTTTAAATTTCCTAATGTCGGACATTCTACGTAAATGATGTTTCGATTTTAAAATATATTAGTTACATATATGTTCGTTTTAAATTAAAATCTGTGTATTGATTAGATTATGAATGTAAGTGAAATAAAACTTTTATGTCAACAAAAATAAATTTATAGTCCGAGTTAGTAAACTTTCTACTGCCACAAGATTGGTACCTAGGCGGGTGAAGCCCTGGGGCATTGCTAGTATGTTATAAAACACATATACCCAATGTAATCTTTTATAGGATATGAATGTCCCAAGTTCGATTTCTGGTAGGACTAATTTTGAAAATTGCGTTCTAGTACGAAGCTGTGTTCAAACCATAAGAGATAAATTATCTCTTACCAGGTTAGCGCGATACTATCTTGGACTTTACCATCACCAAACTATCAACAATAAGATTACATTTTTTACTTATTTATTTTACTGAAGTTCCCATTGCCCATTCCAGCGCTTTCGGTTCGGCTTTGGATTGTTTTTTCAGAATCCTTTTGGTTGCTTCGCTTTTTACATAGATTAGTTTCGCGATTTAATTACTTATTACAACGAATGTAATGTTCTCTGTTGACAATTGAGTAACATTGCCCTCATTAGTTCATCAAAAAAAAATCAGGGCGTTATTTTATAGTTTAATGACAAAGTAGTTTAATAAGGTCTGAAAAATGAATTTTCGCGCGGCAATGAATCTTAAGCGCAGCTGCAGTACTTGGCGAGATTCCAAAAAGGCCTAGATTTATTGGTGCAATGCATTGCATATTATACTGAATAAGTATTACGTATACGGTAAGTTCGTTAGTGTAAAATATAAAATCCTTTTATAATAGAAATATCAAGGTTTGTCTATCTAGGATACTTGTTTTCGTGATATTACCCGGGGCAAGCTTATAATTCTATCTGATGGTAAATTAATCTATCTGTTTACACGAGGCGATTTGTACCTCAACATCGGCCGATATTAATAGAAAGATATATGTTATAACAGAATGGTTCGACAATACTAAAAAAAGAAACTGTTAAACCTTTTTAACACTTATAAATTATCTAATATGTTTATGGAGCCTACAAGAATAACCTCTTCTAGTGTCACTTGTATAGATAATATATTTACAAACGTAAATCCAACTGAGAAAAAGATAATTAGTAGTTTAGATTCGGATCACTGTGGCCAACTCATTCGCTTTCCAATTCCAAAGAAAAATGTAAATAAACGTAGAATAACTTTTGTGCCAGTAACAGCTGACCGTATTGGAAAAATGAGATCAGCCCTAATTTCGAACTGCTATATAGCTGATTCTTCTAATCCAAATGAAATATATAATAACTTTTTTTCCAAATTTAATCAAATATTTAACTCAATATTTAAAAGTAAATCGATCACTCTTACTGACACAATGGCGTTCAGTGAATGGGCCACGGTTGATTTGCATAAAAGTAGGCAAAAGTTGTATGAATTGTATGCTGAGCGTCAGTACAACACTAGTGTAGAGTTCAGGGATTATGTGAGATTATTTTCCAAGGATTTCAAAAAGAAATGTGTTTTTGCTAAATCGCAACACATAAAATGTAAGATAAAAAATAGTACTAATATAATTAAAACAACTTGGAAAATAATTAATGATGAAACAGGAAAAGCAACTCCGCGTTTTGATGAATTTCATTTAGATTTAGAGAATAAAAAAATTTCGTCAGACTTAGAGGTTGCTAATACTTTTGAAGAGTTTTTTACAAAAATTCCTGTCTCAACTACGAAATCACTGAACTCCTCACCTTCCATTGCACTCTCTTGGCTAGCTGATAGCTTGCCCCAATGTCATAGTACTTTTAAATTCAGTCGTGTCGATGCCTCTGATGTTATTAAGTCATTTAATTTAATTAATAACAAAAAAACTAACGATTTGTGGGGTTTGTCAGTTAACCTTGTAAAATCATTAATTGACATCGTTGCACCAGACATGGCGGTAATTTTTAACAATTGTGTAGATTGTGGTGTATTTCCTGACTTAATGAAGTACAGCAAAATAATACCGATGTTTAAGTCAGGCAGTACTTCGAACCCTAGTAACTTTAGGCCAATATCGGTTCTCCCAACCTTTAGTAAAATATTTGAGAAAATAATGTTGAACCAGTTGCTAAAACATTTCAAAAAATATAATTTATTACATAATAAGCAATTTGGCTTTACTCGAGGTCGCTCGACTACCGATGCTGGCGTACAGTTATTACTCAATATCTACGAGGCCTGGGAGGATTCACGTGACGCGCTTGGCGTTTTCTGTGATCTGTCTAAGGCCTTCGATTGTGTTCAGTATGAAACCCTGATCGGGAAATTGCGACACTATGGCCTCGCGGGCACAGCATTAGACCTGATGAGTTCATATTTAACCAATAGAACGCAAAAGGTCTGTGTCAATGGCAAGCTTTCTGCGGGGTCTGTGACAAAAATGGGAGTCCCACAGGGTTCCATACTAGGACCATTTCTTTTCCTCATTTATATCAATGACCTTCCTTACTTTGTTAAGGGTGATCATGAGATTGTTCTGTTTGCTGATGATACTTCGCTGTTGTTTAAGATTAATAGGCGACAAACAAATTATGACGACGTAAACAGCTCTCTCAATAAAGTGGTACAATGGTTTGAAGCTAATAATTTATTGCTCAACGCAAATAAAACAAAATGTATTAAATTTAGTCTGCCTAATGTTAAACAAATGCAAACCATTGTTAAACTTAATAATGAGGAACTAGACCTTGTAGACAGTACCGTTTTCTTAGGCATTACGTTAGATAACAGATTACAGTGGGGGCCCCATATAAGTGGTCTATCGAACAGGCTCAGCTCTGCGGCTTACGCAGTTAAAAGAATTCGTCGTCTGACAGATGTTGATACTGCCAGACTGGTATATTTCAGCTATTTTCACAGCATTATGTCATACGGTATTCTACTTTGGGGTAATGCTGCTGATATAGATGCAATATTTGTGCTGCAGAAAAGGGCCGTTCGTGCGATTTACAATATGGGTCCAAGAGAGTCGCTAAGAAACAAATTCAAGGCAGTTAACATAATGACAGTTCACTGCGTATATATATTAGAAAACTTGTTGTATGTACATAAAAACATTGACTCTTTTAATAAAAAGAGTGAATGTACATCATATAACTTACGAAACCAAAACAAACTTGTTATAAATTCTAGTAGGCTGCATAAGATTAACAACTCATTTAAGGGTAACTGTATACGTTTCTATAATAAACTCCCACAAGACGTTCTAAAGATGTCAATTAATAAATTCAAAGTCTTTGTTAAAAGAAAGTTGATAGAAAAATCGTATTATAAGTTGCAAGATTACCTAGACGATAGAAACGCCTGGGAGTGAACGAATTGCTCTAATTTTAATTAAAATATAGTGAGCTAATATGATATAGTAATGATGATGGTCACAAAAAAACCCCAACTGAGTTTGTTGTGGATTCTTCTCGGATCAGGTCGCGAAGGAACCCTCGTAACTTTAGATTTTAAGCCGATCTTGAGTACCATCATCAGATGTATATTAGAATCAGAGTGTGGAAAAAAAATATAATTTGACGATTCAAAAGTGCTGTAATATGCCTACTTGAATAAAGATATTTTTGATTTGATTTGATTTGAAAAATATCCATTTAGAATTAACGTTTTATGACTATCACTTAAGAGAGATATTTGTGAATGTAGATATATTTATTATTAATTAACATCATAAGATCTGTCTAATTTCAGTATTACGTAAACAGTTTTAACATAGCATACATTAGGATATAAAATAATAAGAAAAGCTACACAAACGAAAATAATGTAAATTATTAGTAAATTCCGGTTAAGATTCGTTCCAGAGAAACTCCGTTTTAGGAATTTGAGCTAACGGGATATTCAGGCATTCAAATTAATATTCCATTAAACGTTGTTTCTAGTTTCCGGTTACTATTTTTTAATTGGTTTTCTAACAACATGGAAACCTTTTAAAATTAGCGCTATATTTGCGTTATGTAACTATTCCAAGTGACATCAATATATCTCTTTTTTATTTTTAGTTTTTCATCGCTATTTTGACAAGAATGTTTGAAAAACGCTGTTTGATCCAAAACAACATTTGCACTGCTTAAAATATACTACACTACTCATATAAATTGTTACTATTCGCAAGATGGTTTTGTTGGTAGAACATTAATTAGACCAACGAGCAAACAAATACTGGACTACACTTTATATATATTGTGTGGATAAAGAGCTAGCAGCTTTTTGCGTGGAATGTTTAAATAATAACAATTGTTACGGTATAAACTACACGACTATATGTTTCAAAAAATTTTCACTTATGGAATAAGAAAAGCGGTAAACAAAATTATAATACAAGAAATAAAAATAAATTGTAACGTCACATCTTAAGGTACAAAGGGATAGAAGTCATTTGCCGGGCTTAGCATAGTTTTGTACAACAAGATTCCACAATCAATCTTGAATTTACCGTTACATAAGTATACCTAGCTAAACCCGCCATTTCGTCTGTGTGGAATGTTTTTTGTGGTTGCGGGTCGAATTTCACAATACAATTTAACCTACACAATAGTACACATTTACTATATACAACAGTCGCTACAGAAGAATATGATGCCGAAAATACCCATTTTCGGCATCATATTCTTCTACCGCTCAGCTATTGTTGGGGACTAACCCAAGGCTGGTTTTCAGGGGCGACCCGGGACCAACACAAAACTTACCCTAAGTCGTTTAAACTATCATCTTTTAACATCTCTTATAATAAAATATATAGATCACATTGGTTCATAAGATAGCTACATACGATTAATCAAAATTGAACACAGTTAACTGTTACTTTTCAATAAAACGTTTCTCTTGCAAAAGATCTGAGATACGGTAAGAATCTGTTTGAACTAACGGGATAGCCAGACATTCAAATTAATATTACATTAAATGTTGTCTCTAGTTTGTGGTTACTATTTTTAATTTCCCTTTCTAACAACATCGCAACCTTTTTAAAAACAACGCCGTATTTGCGTTATGTGATTATTGCCAGAGATATCAATATATCCCTTATTTTTATTTTTTCATCGCTGCTTTAACAAAAACATATCAAGTAAGTCAATATTCTAGTATTGTCACTGTTTGATCCAAAACAACATTCGCACTGCTATTTATATACTACACTACTCTTACATATTATAATAATTAAATATATATACCATATTGTTTGGTCCATAAGATAGCCTCATACGATTAATCGAAATAGTATAAAATTGGTTATTACTTTTGAATAAAATGTTACTCATGCAAAAGGTCTGAGATGTGTCGTTATTGAATCGAAGCAGTGATCAGTGATGAGCAGTGATGTGTTTACTTTAAAATGTTTTCTACCTTCAACGTTATGGATTGAATTAATTTATTTATTTCTATACGGTCAATTTACGGAAGACAAGAGACTATTGAGATGTAAAGGTATTATATATAGCCTCCACGTTGTGGTTAATGATAATTACTCGTTTCGATACAATTTGTACTTTTGATGTTACTAATAGGTCTATTTTAGAACGAAGATATAATTGAAATAAATGGGCGATATAGTGGGTATTCGTAATAAGTAATGATTCGTTGTAGCAAACAGATGACCTTCTATAAGAAAATGTTATTGTACGCAATTCTACGTGTGGCTTGTCTGTATCATTTGTCGCTAATGAAAATGGATGTACAAGTATCACTAATTACTCTCAACCACACGGCGCAATATGTAATAATTAAACAAATTCCTATCTTATGCCTCTTCCAGAAAGTCGATTTTGCAGTAGAAAATCGAAATTCAACTGTTAAATAATGTTGAGAGTTGTTAATATTAACAATGATGAGAATAAACATAATATATTAATTATGTATGTAATGTAAATTTGTTGTGGAAATGTTAATGATATATTATTCAGTAATTAAATTGTTTTACAGTTGAAACGAGTTTATTGTGGTTTATTCTTGAATATATTGAGGTAAAGAAATTACTAAGGCGAAAATAAATTGTAACACCTTTACTCAAGCACGCTATAGCTTTTAAGGTAGAAAATATTTTAAAGTAAACATATTACTGCTTCGATTCAATAACTACACATCTCAGACCTTTTGCAGGAGAAATGTTTTATTTTAAAATAATAGCCAATTTTTATTTCAGCCTGTTTCTGAATAAATCATGACTGGAATTTACTGCGGAAGTTTCATATGACTTAAGAACACACACACATTTTCTATACTGACGCCGTCTCTTGAATAAAAAACACGATATGTGCATAAAACTACAAGAAGGAAGTCAAAACATCATCAATGTAATGCAAATAATACGAAATACCACATTTTTTTGTTTATATTAATATAGTAACAACGTTTACAATACTATATATATACTTATAACTGCTTTTTTATACATATATATGTGAATATATTATATTAAATAAAGTAATTAATGTGTTGGCTATATATGTTTAGTTCGATTTTTAATTACTTTTATTTTTACTCTTTATTTTATTTTTATTAGTATTTTAGTTATTTAAATGTCTTGTAATTACTTTATTTAATATAACTGAGACTGTATTGTGTACGACTGACTGTACTGGGTATTTACCAAAGCAATAAATATTATTATATTATTATTATTATATATACTTCTTTCGCTCCTTTAGTATTCCATAGCCGAGCGTTTTAGCTCAGTCTCATTTATTACCCACAGTATACATTGTAAGAATAACTTAAGAAAATGTCATTTTAAAAAGTATGTGAACGAAGTCCATGGACGATTAATACGTCGTAATTATTAAGCTAACATGTGCTTAAGGATAGTGTAACATTACATTATCATATAACGCACTCCTACACGTTAACTTAAGAGCTACATAAATTATGCACAGCCATGCCCTTCTTTTTAATTTAACGCTAAAATACGTATCATTATTCGCCCTACGCTACTGTCTACTGTGTTATCAAGAAAAATGCAAGACTAAATATATACTAATTAATGTTTCTATAAGCATATCATCACGCCTCATTACCATAGGAGTAAGTAGAGACCACGTCCTTCCACTTGCCACGATCCTTGCATATCTCCTTCGCTTCTTCCATTCTCATTAAACCTTTCAAACAAGTTCGTCGCTTTAAAATTCTCTTGACCTGGCCCTTATTTAAAATGTCCTAGATTAGGTCAAGGAACGTTCGCCTTGGTCTTCCCCTTCCGACTTTCTCATTCACTCTTGCCTCCTTTTTGTCAGTCTCTTTTCATTCATTATCTCTAAGTGTCCTAACCATCTAAGCATACCTTTCTCAATTTTAGTCGCTACATCTTCTTTTATACCACAACGTTCTCTTATCATACTATTTCTCACTTCGTCACTCAGTTTCAATCCACTCATACTTCTCAACGCTGTCATCTCTATAGCATTTATTTTACTTTTATGCTTCTTCTGCCATACGGCATACCCAACTTTCACTACCATAGATAAGTGTTGGTATTTCCCCCATATACGATTGGCAAATCGTTACTATTAGCAGGATGGTTTTGTTGGTAGAAAGTTAATTAAACCAACGAGCAAACAAATACTGGACTACATTTTATATATATTCTGCAGATAAGGAGCTAGTGTCTTTTTACGAGAAAAGCTTAAAAAAGCAACAATTGTCACGGTAGCGTCGCGGAAAATAATCAACACGACGTTATGTTTTGAAAAATATGGAATAAGAAAAGCGGTAAACAAAATTATAATAGAAAGAAATAAAAATAAATTGTACTGTCACATCTTAGGGTACAAAAGGTCATTTGCCCGACTTAACATATTTTTGTATAACAAAATTCCGCATTCAATCTTGAATTTACCGTTATATAAGTTCAAGCAATAAGTTAAGAGCATTCTTACGGTCAAATATTATGCCATCGAAAAATATTTAAATGACAGGACGCTTGATTTTATGGATTGTAAATCAAAACTATCAATGTATATTATACAATTAAGCTGTTATCCTGCGTTTGAAACGTCAAATATCGTTTTTCACTCCGCAATACTATTTCCAGTATTACACATGTCACGTTGACATTAAAAAACGAGGTTAAAGTTATAGTTTCAATAGTTTCTTCGCTACCTCTTCTGAAAAGATCTCGGATCAAACTCAGTCGGTTATCCTTCTTTATCGTTATCGTAACAATATAATTTGATTTTACGTAGATAAGAGCAATCAACTCACGCCCAGTCTTTTTATTCGTCTAATTTATCATTTAATTTATAGTATACATCTTTCCTTTTTATAAAGGTTTTAAATTATTTATATGGTTATAAAATGGTTACAAGTTTTTCTGTTATATCCTAGATGAATCCTATACTATATTTAATCAACCAGTGCCAGAAAACATATAACTCTAGGACTTTTTGTACCGCGTATTTTTCAGTGGTATAGTTCCCAGTAAACATGAAATAACTAACATATCCGTTACTTGCTTCTTTACAGATAAAATAACAAGTAACGAAAATAACTTCAATCCAAAAGAGGGATATTACGTTACTGTTAATATTTTAATTTTAGTACTTACAAAGAGTAACTACTTTTACTATGAGTTTACTAGGGAGAAAGGGCCTGTTATTGAACGTAATTTATATTAATTTTTACCAAATAAAATTTGTAGATGTGCAATATTTTGTTTATCTTATTGATCCTCTGAAAGGGAAAAGCAAACTATTAGACCGATAACCCTCATTATTCAGTTTGAGATTCTAAGTTATCCACTAAATACTACTTCATACTAAAGCTATGATATAAATAGCTTGTTCCTAATATGTAGTCCACCAAAAAAAATATCTTTTCAATAACAAATAACTTAATAAAGTATCAGTTATTGGACTTATAATAACGTCAGAGTTACAATTATTGAAATGTAACAATAATTCGTATGATTAGTTCCCAGCATTGCCTGCATATTTGGGACATTGTATTTATATATGTGTCTCGGTCAGGACTAGTATATAACCAATTGAAATTGCCCCATACTATATAAAACCACAGAGTTATAAGCTTTTATTTATCATTTCAAAGTATTGCAGACTACCAACACTAAAAGTTAAGTTACTAGCAGATGAGTAAACTTTTAGTGAAATGTATTATTTATAAAACAAAGCAATTAGAGATATAAGGTAATATGATTATCTTAATGGGTTTGCCTATAGCGTTAAAATCCTTCTCTATAAAAGTAACAATCCTAGTCTACAGTTATTCGAAAAATATATGTAAATATGTAAAAAATATTAGTAAATTTATCAATTTAAAAAAAAATGGTAGTAGGGAAAAATAAAAAGTATTAAATATTTACACACACACACAAACCCGCGCGCGCGCACGTACGCATACGCACGCACACGCACGCACGCATACACATACACAGACACATATATACCTTTTCTACATTTGATCATTTAAAAGGTTTCCAGTGACATATGCCCCGCTATCCTATATATTCACTTTGAGTGTCAATACGTTTGATAGGTTTCGCGTGAAAGTAGAGGATGATATTTCCTTTACTCGAGCAGAAGTGAACGTCTTGAATATGGCTACATGTGAAATCTTACTTTCTTTCTTTTATATAAGGCATATATTGTAATAAAATGATGCAACAATATGTTTTATTACGTAGAGGCACTTCAAATAAAATTTTTCTACGAATAGCGATATGTCTGTAAGATTGATCGCTGACAGATGACTTGTTCCTTCGAAGTGATACGTGCATACGTACATATACGAGTATATGTCCTAAGGTTAGACTGTGTCTCATTAAACTCAATAGCATAATCAAAGGTTTAGAATGAATTAGTGAATAATTAATAAAATGTTACTACTTGGTGAATACAATTTTATTTTTAAAAAGTTTTTATGTCAAAATGTTTTGGCTCTCGTGGTTATGTATATTAAAAATCATTATATGTGTTGGTAAGACTTACAAAATATTTTTGCGTCTTTAACAAGCAAGGTAAATTATAAGTGATTTATTGACCTATATTACACTTCCCTGTCTACAATTATAATATAAAACAAAGGTTAACAAAATTTTCTTAAGAAAGGTACTGTTTTTAGGCAGAATAGACAATGGTATTGACAAGACAAATGATATAGTGAGTATATGCTACTTCTGAGATTGCGTAATGGAAAGTAATGCATTTCAAAATCACTTAAACGTTTAATGTAGCACGTTGAAATATATCATTCTTATACAATGCTGCCGTAAAACAAATGCTTCCCAGGATAATACTTCTACTGAATAAGCCAAGATAGTCCAGCGAAGTCAGACCTCTGCAATACATTTGGTTCTGCTATCTCTATACATCAACGCGCTCTTTAACCAACGAAGCAGTTCAAGATAATTTTGCCACACTTTCGAAAGGTAATGGAGTGTTTCTTTGAATATGTTTAAAGAAACGAATTTAGACCCTAGCGTCATAGAAATTAGATATTTTCCGAAAAAAATTACACTTTTTAAAAAGAATTTGCTCTACAAATTTTTTTTAACAAAATGACAATTTTAAGACTAACTGTTTCACCTATTATTTTTAATTTGTATTTTTTAATTTTATTATTGAAACTATTACTAAAATATATGAAAAATGTTATAATTAGTACGGCAGCGAAATGAATCTTCTGTGAGGGTGTTGACTTGTAGAAGGAGGAAAAGGGAGAGAGCGGTCGATGCTCCTCCTTCCCGCCAGAGGCGAGGGGATATTAGAGGGCGCAATTTTGCCCACCTACTTCCCCTTTCTTGAAACTTTGAGTCCGATTCATCCGGAGCGCCAGAGCTGATTACATCAACGAACACCTGGCGTGCATCACTCGGATGAAGAAGGTTCCGCTGGGTTTAAGTCTCACAGTTACCAGAATACGGTCCAAACTCCTAGATGGTGCTGTATAGTCTATTTAGTGTACGTAAACGTATCTCCAAGCGCTAAAAAAGGCAGTGAAATGAAAATATATTTTTTATTATATATAATAAATATATTTTAATTTTACCGACTTGCATAAATTAACATACCAAAAAATATAAATCATATCCATGGTATAGTATTTTTTTGCCTTACAATAAAGGCCATAAGAATTTTATTTTATTACTAACCCATGGTAATATAGGAAAATCCTATATTTATCTTAGTGAATTGTCAATTTTAACCATTATTTAATCTATCTGAACTTACACAAAAAATGTTACACGAATCGTTTCAACCGTTAAATACAAAATCAGTTACATACACACTTTATTTAGAAAATTGTATTTTCTAATTTGTCTGAGTTTGGACTGGTGGGAGTTACCACCAAACCAACAAAAAAGTACCGTCAAACAAAAATTTGTGTTCAGGTACGATATTGTGTAGAAACCACAAGAAGTATCTCGCCTCGTACCAGATTAGGGCGCTCCCATCTTAGACTGTATTATTACTTGCCATCGGGCGATATCACAATCAAATTCTTAACTGTCAGCAATAAAAAAAAAGATAATAGTAATCCAAATCAGGCTTTAAAAATATAAGATAGGTATTCACATATACATTATGACCGACCTTATTATGTGTTCTACTTATATACTTATATATACTTATCACGTGCGTATATCCATGCATTTCTCCGATGTTATGCTTTTATCAATCAAATGAAAAGGGTCGCCAATTCTTATCTTTACCTCACTTAAAAAATCTAATGCAGCCGACTTTTACAATTTTTTTTAATCTACAGACAAAGGTACGGGGAGCGAACCTCCCCTGCTTCATCACGAGTATATTGTGACCTTAATCCCGGAATCTTCGTGACCTAGTTATATTTTTTTTAATGAACAATACATTAAATTAATACAGTTCTAATTTTCATTGCAAATAATTATTAGTCTAGATCTGGGCCGGTAGGAGGCGTCGGTCGTAGCTCGTTATCAACATAGAAGAAAAGACATGCCGCCAAGCAAAATATTTAATTTCCAGTATGCTGTGAAGAAACTATTAAGAGATACTTACCTCTTTATAATAAGCCTTTATGCCTCTAACTAGCGCGCTGTTATCTTAGACTGTCACATCCCTCACTAACAGACAAAATCACAGTCAAGCGCCCAGCTGGAAGTAATAAAAAAATACAGAATTAAAGACAATTGCGTGTGTGCCTATTTATTAAAAAAAAATCGGATTTTCAATAACTTCGTACTACTATATATATATATATATAGTACGAAGTTATAGCTGATCGTAGCAACTTCATCTGTGTAGACTTAAATGTGCAACTTAAAGTACGATGCTATATTTAAGATGCTTAAATCACATCAAAACTCATAATTAGGGGCGTCTCGGTTAAAAAAAAGCCAAGTATTTTGCTTTCATTACAAATTTTAATTAAATCTATCCTTTCCTACGTCGGAACAAATAAAAATGAAACATATCATAAAAACTAGTTGAGTAGTTTCGATATCAATTCAAATACTGTGGCAGAGCATTTTTATAATCTAGCTGACCTAGCAAACGTTGTTTTGCCTTATAATAACTATAATTGTTATTAAAAAATTGGGATTGCTGAGAGAAGGGTGAAATATTACGTTTGTATGTATTTTTAAATTTCACATCATAAAATATAAAAACTAAAATTTCTGTCAAAATAATAAAAATAAATATTCTGGGGCGGATCACATTTAACATTTAGGGGGATGAAAAATAGATGTTGGCCGATTCTCCACCCGATATGCACGCTAAGATTCACAAAAACCGGTCTAGCCGTTTCGCTGGAGATTAACTTCTAATACCGTGACACGAGAATTTTATATATCAGATATGATATATAGATATAGTAACAAAAGTTATTTTATGAAACATGTATCCAAATTACCGTAGCCAAAACGATTCATTGCGAATAGCACGTTTAGAATGTTATTCATTTTTATATCGTTTCGCGGGGCGCACGAGTTACCATTTATAACTTAAAATAACTTTTTAAGGTTTCCGTTAAATAAAATTATCACATAGATTAGGCCTTTAATGTTCCTTTCAGGATACAGCTTCATTACAAAAATTTAAAGGTCGGCAATATCTCATGTCATTGTAATTAAATTCGTTGAAATTGTTCATAACCTTATTCACTGTTGCTTACCGCAATAAATAAGTTACACTATGAGTTGTAGCTTATTTTAATCATCTCATTCGTATTCACTTAATTTTTACGTGCATCAATAAAAATGTTTTAGAGTCATACCACCCCACGTTGTCACCCGCGTAATTTTCGATCCAATGGGAAGTTGGGGAAAAAAAGTGCGTGAATACATGTCAGAAGTAAAACTTCTTTGGCAAACCACTTGTTTATGTTTATACAATTCTAAAACGAGACTTACAGAGAGAAAAAAGGAAGATATGTTAGGAATTTAATGAATTTAATTGTCATTAAAATATTAAGTGTCGAAAATTAACACAAATAATTTATTGAAATCTCAAATGACAATTTGTAAAAAAATGCCACGCTTTTTTGTAAGTATTAGAAATAATTAGTTAAGTTTTGTTTTAGAATTTAAAATTTAGAAAAGAGAATTTATGAAATATTTTATGAAAAATAGTATATTGAATTTTTAAGTGACGGGTGGCAAATGCCTCACGTTATTTGTAAATATTAAAACTACTAACCTTTAAACGAATTAGCATTAAAACACTGCACATCTTCGTGACGCTAATCACGCGTTTCATCCATGAAAATTTTACCCTCATGCGCCTATAGAAGTTTCACTTAAAAATCATCTTCACACTTTCGATTGAAACTAGTTTTGTGCACATCGGTTGAAGGGTTTTAAAGTCTATAACAGACATAGGTAAAAACCATTTTATATGTACAGTATTTACAGAAAATCTAACCGTTTATGTTTTGTTCACATTATAAATCCCGGTGAATTAAGTATTCTTACACGCAAGCTTGTTATACAAGGCTCTATTTACTCTAAAGTTAGTCACCAGCGAATACTCAGCCCTATGCAACTTAGATTATGAAACTTTCCACAATATCTCATAACTAATGGACTTACTACATGCTGTAGAAGTTTGCACTACGAATAATGTATATCTCTTGCGAACTGTTTAGTTATTAGGTAAGTAGCCGACAGTAAAATAGAATATAATATGAGAACTTTGGTCGCTTATTAACGCGAAGAAATACTGGGTTTGATTCCCGTTGTAATAAATTTAGAACATTATACAGTTAAATAGGTGTAGACCGGTGATAGGTTTTGAATATCGACGCTGGAAAGCAAACACATACTAACACGCAAGAATTGTACATCAGAAGGGAAATATTAAAAGTGCGAACGTACAAAATACACATGTCAGAAGTGAAACTTCTTTGGCAAACTAATTTTTAAGTCTTGTTTATTTTTATACAAATCTATAACCTTAAATTTCCGAGAGTTCTTACAAATTTAATTATTTTATTTGACATTAAAATACTAAAATTAATACAAATATTTATTAAAATCTCATATGACGAACTGTAAATAAAAATTCCACGCGTTTTCTTCGAGATTAGAAATTATTAATTGCGTTTTAGATAGATAGATAGATAGATTCATGTATTATTTTTACTTTATGAAAAATAGTATATTACTTTATTAAATGACGTGTGGCAAATTAAAATGCCACATGTTATTTGTAAATATTAAAACTACCTAACCTTCAAACCAAATTGCATAAAAAACGCTGCACATCTTTGTGACGCTAATCACGCTCTCATCCGTAAAAAAATTTACCCTTATACCCCTAAAGAAGTTTCACTTCTAGAATCTAGAAGTATCATTTCTGGACACAAACTTTACTACGTGTTTGATTTTTAACGTCGATATGTTAAACTTAGGGATGTATAACACATACTCGATACTATTTTTAAAATGAAATGATAATAATATTTGATTACAGTATGTACTTTTTGACATACTGAAAAAATATTTGTGATGTGTAATTAATTAATCTCGTAAAAAATACAAAACAACCATTCGTTAACACACAAGCGTTAATTAAGCCCGTGTTATCTAATTATGTTTTACGGTATATTCTCTTGTGAAGTGCGAAATTGAGGGAGAGGGAGCACTGTAAGGGAAATGCTTTTGTAACGTGTATCGGTTATAACGATATCCTTGAATGAATTTATTGTAAAATGTTCTATTGTTTTACTTTACTTCTTGAAGTAAAACATCTTTATGCACACTGGACGTAACAATAAACTGGTGAATGTGTGACGAGAGAAAGAAAGAAATTTAAATATTTATAGAAAATTATCATAAGTTAGTAAGTATATGTTTTACTTCACAGTGTGGGGCCGTACATTCGTTTTTTTATTATTGTTAGTTTAGCGCATGACTTTAATATCAAAAGTACTGATGATACAGTCTAAGATAGATGATGGCTCACGTGGAACCACCGTCAGTCAAATCCTTTGACCAGTCCAGAATTACCCATATCAGAAAATGCAATTAATCTTAATATGCCCTCTTGTGAATCGAACCTATGACCTCTTCTAAGTGTTAGACTATGGATAGTTGGGTGGCAGCACTGATAGCTCTGAGATGTTGGTAGATGGTGGTAATATACTAGCAACACTTAAATAATATTAATATTTCATTTATTTATTTACGAAGGCTCAATTCCACACATAAAAATTGCATACACTTGGAAAAATCACAAAAATTTTGGTAAACCAACTCATAATATTAAATTATATATTATTAGGAAAAACAAATATTACTATTAAATTTGAAAGACCAAATCCATTGTGCAATATAACGAAATGTTATGCAATACGAGGTTTTTTAACGAACGGAACAATTTTGTTGGAGTATTTCCAGGTGCCCCTAACAGTAGTGCTTTTTAAAGAGAAAAAGTGCTAAATTGTATAAATTCAAATAGTGTTATATGTATATATATGAAATATATAAGTATGTTTATTATATTTTTATTTACCTATATCATTTAAGAATCGCAGTGTATCGATAAGGCCGACTTTTTGAACATATCTTTTTAATTTGTATTATATTCATATCTTTTGTATGATGTAGAATAAAGTATTATCTATCTATCTACAATGGTAATTTTAATTAAGTAAATATCTTGGAAAAAAAAATGTGATAAATTGTACATGGATATTATAAAATATAGACTGTTATGTCGCGTGGGTAGCAACGCATTGATTTATTTTACTTTAACGAAATTTTATCTACTTTGATTTAGTGTTTTGTATTTTAGCGCGACCTCGTCCGATGGATTTCGATAATTGATTGAAACGAACTTGGAACAGCTAAATTGAACTATTTCTTATCGATTTTCAGACTAAGGTTATTAATGTTGTTAAGAAGTATTTATAATTGTTTTAATAGAAATATAATCCTTTTCACTATCATATTTCAGAAAGCTATCGTTTTATAGAATTCAATATATACTCTCATTATAAATCCGTAAGTACCTATGTATGTTTTTTCACCCTATCCCCAGTGATATAATTTTAATTAATTTGTGAAGAGGGCCTTGGTGTGGCACTTAAAGCGCTTACAATTTTTTTATATCAAATTCAAATTCAAATGAAACTAACAAGGTTATAAGGGATGAAAATTTGTATAGGAGATCAATAATTATTTAAGTCTTGAGATTTAACGTCATTATATGTAGAACATTTCTGTGATCGTAACTGATGATATTTCATTAACCATTACGGTAAACTATAGTTAGTAGTAAGTCTTTATAAAATTCTTGTTTTTTTCATGCTTAGCACTGTCTGACTATCCGTGCCATAACTTTCATCATCATTTTTGTAGATATATAAATAAGTACCGCTTCGGAGGCAAGGTGAGCATAAACTAGTTTAGCATTTAACTCCTTTAATTGTTTACTTTACCTGAGTAATTGTGCATACATTGATGATTAAATGCATTTTTTTAATAAATCTCAAACGTAGGATTTGAAACAGTTTTATTTAACAGAATGGAGTCACTATCGATAGACGTGTTGTCACAACAATGTTATGATCTTGTTCCTAGGTGTAACTAACAAATTGGGCCGTGTTAAAACCGATTACGATAATTAAATCATCGCCATTGACCTCGGATTTTCCCGTTTATGCGGATTCAACTCTCCCAATTATGAGGCACCACTTTTCTCTATCGAGAGCGTTATTATTTGTTAAACTTGCATCTATTTGATCTCTATGGAGCCTCGTGGACCATGTGATCTTCGGCCTTCCTCTCTCCTTTTTTTTGACTTCATAGAAAGTCATAACAACATGGCTGTCAGATCTTTCTTCACCTTATTGCCTATTTCAGCAACCTTGAAAGTCGCCCTAATATATTTATTCTCTATTCTATCTTTGAGCGTAGCTCCACCTGCCCTACCTAGCATACGCATTAATGTCGCGGGGATTTCTTCAAATGCCAAGCTATATAGATGATATAGAAGTACTGGTCTAGTGGCAGTCATGTATACTTTGCCCTTTTTTATTACCATTTTCTATCGCATAAAACTCCAGTTCGCTAGAACGTCACTTACTCCAGCCGGATGTTATTCTATGGGATTAAGCTGGATTACGATTATTGAATCTGTATAAAATTTTAAATACAATTGTCAAAGATGCAGTGCCATTATTACCTCAGTAAACTCATCAACTAATCCAATAAGATATTAAAATTTTAATGTGTATTGTAATCTGATTAATATATTAATGATCTGTGACTTCTATGGGTATCTAACCGGAATACAGAAAAAGTCCTTGAGTATTGTGATTGCAAAACTAATAAATACGATTTCATAAATCTGCTTTATCGAGGGTAAAACCTTCGACCCAAGGAGAGCGAGCACATGAACATGAGTGCCATCGAAGTCGTTTTATTAAAACCATTAAGGGCGTAGACATCTAGAATAGACATCTCGGTATTTGTATAAAAAGCTTTATCATCCACGTGAACACTGACTTTAACAATCATACGAACTGATATGCAGTTTAATGCTTTCTAAAAGGTTTTGCATGCAGATGAGAGCTTTTAGGGCGTAATGCCGCGCGCTTTGAGGAAGTTTTTATTGAGTCACTATACTACAAACACGCCTACAAAGACAAGCATTATGTGCATGCAGCCCGCAATTATATTTATTATATTATTTATTTAATCTTTCGTGTTAACTAAAGAACCGTTATAAAATTATTAAGTCATAAATATACGTTGTGTAAATGTAATAAACGGCAAAACATCATGTTATTGTGTAAATTAAAATGGCAAACGTAAAATCATTTTTT
Source organism: Elymnias hypermnestra (assembly GCA_015832385.1). NCBI lineage: Eukaryota > Metazoa > Arthropoda > Insecta > Lepidoptera > Nymphalidae > Elymnias > Elymnias hypermnestra. The sequence goes on from JACTOM010000330.1 coordinate 202,506, forward strand.
GTTTTTTTGAAGAGAAATTTTATGTAATAAGAAGTACATTCTTACGGATAAAACGCGTGATTAGCGTCACGAAGATATGCAGCGTAACATGTAAGTGTTATATTATTTCGCTACTCGTAATTTAATTTTCGACACTTTTGATATTTTAATAAAATTAAATTCATTTAATGCCTAAAATATCTTCCTTTTCTCCTCCCACTAAGTTTCGGAAATGTAAAGTTTTACATTTGTATAAATAACAAGACTTAACAATTAGTTTGCCAAAGAAATTTCACTTCTGACATGTGTACTTTGTACGCACGCATTTTTAACTTTAAATATACATAGGTTATTGTATTAATATACAGTGTTATAACATATATAGTGTTTATTAACGTTAATGCAATACACGAGATAAAAATAATTACTGTAGCGATGTGAGAAATAATTTCCCTAAACGGAACTTAGATAAAATCCTACTTGACACATACAAAGTATAAGGTGTAGGGCATTCAAATTACAAGTCAATATAAAAATCATGAAGCGATATTATAAAGTATTCAATAGTGTTCACCGAAATTACTTCACGTTTCACGAACAGTTTCTCAAAGTTTATTGGACTCGTGCGAGTCCTTCACAGTATACGTGAGCTCTTTACTTCTTTATTGGGAAAGTGGGCCTTTATTGGAAATTGATTGGCATCTGCGTCAGTGAAGGTCAATATATATTTTGAAGGTATCTCAGAACTCAACCTTAATAAATTCATTAGTTTTCCTTCTTGGAGTTCAAAATAAATACTTTGTCTTAACGAATATTACTTAAAAGAAATCGGTGCTAGGTAATACTTTTCTGTTAAGAATATTTTTTTATTTAAAATTAAAACAGTTGAAAAAGGGGTCCAATTGCGTGTTTTCTGAAGTGAAACTTCTTTGGGTGCACGAGGGTAAAATTTGTACGGAGTAAACGCGTGATTAGCGATCACGAAGATGTGCAGCGTTTTTATTTTTATGATATCGATGATTCTTTTTTATATGAAAGGCGGTGTTTGTCGTAGGGTCCCATTTCTTTTAGTCCAGTTCTGATGATGGCATCTATGAGAAAATCGTATGACTCAAATTTACATTAAGCATGTGCGCGACAAATTGACGAATAACTCAAGATCACACAAATCGATTTCTATGATTTGTTTTTTATTGGAAAGGATATACTTCAACTGTTGTATGATGATAGTTTGATTAGGTTTTGAATACAGGATACCTGACAAAGTAACGGAACTCTTCAATTCTTATACCATATAAAAGACTTGTGATAGCGGGGTGCCGAAGTAACTGACATGCAACGCATGAGGTTGCGAGTTCGATCCCGGGTGTGGCGGTACCAATGTTAGTTACACTTAGTGAAGTTGATTAATTAATGATTAATGAAACGATGCTGTCTCATATAACACAGTTTTTTTAATACAATTCGTCATTTGTGATTTCAATAAATTATTTTCGACACTTTTAATATTTTAATGACAATTAAATTCATTTAGTTCGTAACTTATCTTCCTATTCCCTCACTCTAAGTCTCGGAATTCTAAGGCTTTAGATTTGTATAAATATAAACAAGAGAAAGTTAGTTTGCCAAAGAAGTTTCACTTCTGACATGTGTAATTTGTACGCACGCACTTTTTTATTTTCTGTTTTATATCTTTTAATTATTTTCAGTCAAAATATTGCATTCTTAATCACTTAAAACCCAAATCTGTTTTATTATTTGAATTTCGCGATAAAGGATGAATGAAAGCCAATCCTTATATCACTCTTGATTATAAAATCGTATACCGTATTATCTCAATTTTCAACTAGATCGTTAGAAATTTCGTTTCATATCTTCTTTTTAATATGATATAATGACAGATTTTTCTATATGAAATGTTACAACATAAACAAAGAACAAGTTTCTGTTGTTTGCTCTAGGAAGGGAAACGCTGAATTACATTTCACGGCCGACTGCGAACGTTTTGCAAACAATGAATTAAACTTTGAGCGCTGTACATGTCTCTCTTTACTTTATATTGTATTCATATTTTATAAATTAGTAATAACACTGTAGGGAACTTATATAAAACCTTTTGCGACTGGCCTCTTCGCGTGTGCTAATAAAATAAATTCAAATAATTTCGAATAGAAAATTTCAAATTCAAATTATTCCGAAGAGAAGATTTCGACAGCCACGCGAAGAGATCAGTCGTTGCTTGTTATCCGCGCCGTCAAGTCATGTTCCGCTCATATATATAAATCATCTGCAAACTACAATCATTCTCCACGGCTATGCTGGAGCATCCAACCCGCACATCGCGTCACACTCCGACCAGCCAAAATACTTAATTGTACATTGTTACAATGATAGTTTGATTATGCCTTATGGATTAAGAATTAAGATATAAACATAGGAAATACTAAGTAGTATTTGTAAGTATGGTGTACAATAAAGAGTATTCTATCTATCTATCTAAGAAGTGTACATAAAAGATGATGAATAATTTACCATGTTTAAATTGTAATTATTATATTTTGATAAATTCTTTGAGCTCGTGAAAAGACTTCCGTGATTAAATTTTGTGTTTGCATTATAAGAGCAAAATGTAAAAAGAATATTGTCATTTACATTATTTTCTATCCATTTTTGCCTAAACTAATATTATAAAGAAGAAACATTTGTGTTTGTATATCTATGTAAGTATGTATGTATGTAACGTTATCACACAAAAATTACTGAAAGAAGCTGCATTTTCACTAAGTAACATGGGCTATATTACTTTCTCAAATAAATAGGGATCCTAATAAAAATTTATTAATGTAACTCAAGGTGTAAACCAAAAAATCTGTCGCGTGTACTACGGTAACTATTAATAATAGAAAAAAAAATGTTCTATAATGTTATAGAACGTATTAAACATTAATATCTTCAAAAAAGTCCGCGATTCGATATGTCCAATTCCTGTACTTATGCCTCTATAATTAATTTTTTACATTTTAAAAGTTTATAAAAGTGCCGACAATAATCAAACCGTATAATTCATACCTCTGTATTAATCATTATCGTATAAACTGATATTCTATTAAAGGCAGTTTCAATACCTATAAAATACCTTTTAAATGATTAAAATTGAACATTCCATTTAAAAGACACAACGAATTTAAAAATGCCAATCCAAAGAAAGTTGTAGCGACCCTTGTAACTGGGCCTGCGACTAGTGAGTTAGCTCATATGCCAAGCATACCAATGATACCCACAGATATATCTTCGCTGTTTTTGTTTTCACTTTTATCAAGCTAAAAATTACTGGAGCGATTTAAAAAAATCTTTTATTACCTCATTGAAATCAATAATTTTTCAATACCTGTAGAGTATTTTTAAATTTGCTAATCTCGGTCATTCTACGTAAATGATGTTACGAATTTAAAAATGTATTAGTAAGATATATATTCGTTGTAAAATAAAAACTGTATATTAATCAGATTATGAAGTGTGTATCTAATAATCTAAAAGGAAGTAATTAAAAACTGAGTGAAATAAAACTTTTATGTTTGCCACGAGATCGGTATCTACGCGGCTGGAACCGCGGGGTGTTGCTAGTTCTTTATATAGAGCATAAACAGTTCAAGTTGTATAGATAATAAAAATTAATATTGATACAAATGTGCAAACTAACTACAGATAGTTTATTATTGAAGCTACATTAAAAAGAGATTACAATTTTATATAGAAAATCTAAAATTATCGACCAATATACATATTTAAGTCATAGACAAAAGAGACGAAATTTCAAAGTATAAAAGTGATTGTATGGGTGAAATAGAACTCAAATAGAAATGTTCCAAATATTTATCCTAAAAATCACTAAACAGTATTGCTTCACTGTATTGTATGTTAAATTCCGGACTTGGAATTCAAATTAGTGATGGATCAAATTTGAGTGTCTCCGATAAATAGCGACATTTGTAAATTTGTCAATAGCTCCGTATATATACTTCGTATGTTTGCCGAAGTAGAATTTAATTCTAATAGGTATATGACAAATATTAGTAATATATTTGATAAATATTGGGGGTAAATAGAGCAGGATGATGTAATGCATGTAAAAGGAAAGGTGAGTAGAAGCTCATTAACGTCCCACTTCAGGGCACACTCATATGAGAGAGGGATTTTAGAGCATAGACCCACCACGCTGCTCCTCTGCGGATTGGTAGGCATAGTACATAAGTGCACTCTCTATTCCTTCACTCTCATAGACCAATGTGACGGGATTCCGACAAGATCGGAGAGAGATCAGGCGCAGGACTGACGGCTTAACGTACTCTCCGAGGATCGAGGGTGGATCACACCGCCAATTTTACATCTTCGGGCCAATATTGAGAAAATCGTAGTAGAAAACTCAATAGCTATTTTTCAATAAGCCCGACCCGGGACTAGGACGGAGGACCTCAAGTCTGCAGACGAACATGCTAACCACTAGAGCAATGAAGCAGTTATCTGTGCGCTTTTATGCATTTCTATTACTACCTACACTCGTTTCGTTTCAATTTTAATGACATCTAATCAATATGAAATACTACTTTAATAGCATCCAATATCCAAGTATAAAGAAGTCTTTTCTATTTTGAGCCTTAATTTTACATTGCTAAAACATATTCACATTTGACAGTCATTGGGTGTCTGTCTTCTGACCATGCTTTCACATTTGCATCTTACACGACATTCATAATGATTGTCTTGGGAAAATAAAATTAAACTGTGACAACTCGTTCAATTTTTTCAAAGTCTCCTTCAGACAGAATAAGTACGTATATAAAAATGAAATATAACATTATACAGCATCCTAAGCAAACAACCAGAAACAGTGTTTACGAAAAATAAACTACGTAAAGAAAACAATTGGGTCGTGTTGATTTAGTATTGAGTTATTTTAAATTAAGTGAATTGGAATATTTTTAAGACTAGTTTATATTGGTTGAACTTCAAAAAATAAAACTAAATAATCTAAGTTAGTCGGAAGATCTTATGTCTATATTTGTAAGTTTCTATTATTACTAGCAGTGCCCAGAGGCATCAAAAGCGTTGTTTCTGATCCCGTGTAAATATGGTGGAATCCATATGGTAAATACTTACTAAATATAGTAAGCATTTACATCGCAATAGATCAAAAATAAAAATCAAAAATATCTTTATTCATGTAGGCTTATTACAGCAATTTTGAATCGTCAAATTATATATTTTTTTCCACACTCTGATTCTAATATACGTCTGATGATGGTACTGAAGAACGGTTTAAAATTTAAAGTTACGAGGGGTCCTTCGCGCCCTGATCCGAGAAGAACCCACAACAAACTCAGTCCGGTTTTTTTTGTGACCATCATCATTACTATATCATATTAGTTTACTATATTTTCATTAAAATTAGAGTAATTCGTTCACTCCCAGGCGTTTCTATCGTCTAGGTAATCTGGCAACTTATAATACGATTTTTCAATCAACTTTCTTTTAACAAAGACTTTGAATTTTTTAATTGACATCTTTAGAACGTTTTGTGGGTGTTTATTATAGAAACGTATACAGTTACCCTTAAATGAGTTATTAATCTTATGCAGCCTACTAGAGTTTATAACAAGTTTGTTTTGGTTTCGTAAGTTATATGATGTACATTCACTCTTTTTATTAAAAAAGTCAATGTTTTTATGTACGTACAACAAGTTTTGTAATATATATACGCAGTGAACTGTCATTATGTTAACTGCCTTGAATTTGTTTCTTAGCGACTCTCTTGGACCCATATTGTAAATCGCACGAACGGCCCTTTTCTGCAGCACAAATATTGCATCTATATCAGCAGCATTACCCCAAAGTAGAATACCGTATGACATAATGCTGTGAAAATAGCTGAAATATACCAGTCTGGCAGTATCAACATCTGTCAGACGACGAATTCTTTTAACTGCGTAAGCCGCAGAGCTGAGCCTGTTCGATAGACCACTTATATGGGGCCCCCACTGTAATCTGTTATCTAACGTAATGCCTAAGAAAACGGTACTGTCTACAAGGTCTAGTTCCTCATTATTAAGTTTAACAATGGTTTGCATTTGTTTAACATTAGGCAGACTAAATTTAATACATTTTGTTTTATTTGCGTTGAGCAATAAATTATTAGCTTCAAACCATTGTACCACTTTATTGAGAGAGCTGTTTACGTCGTCATAATTTGTTTGTCGCCTATTAATCTTAAACAACAGCGAAGTATCATCAGCAAACAGAACAATCTCATGATCACCCTTAACAAAGTAAGGAAGGTCATTGATATAAAATGAGGAACAGAAATGGTCCTAATATCCTGAAATGGTCCTAATGGTCCCTGCTCCTGCATCTGCTGCTGGAATCGGCTTTATATTCTTAGAAAAGTCGTGATGAATCAGGCAGCGAGTGGTATTTTTTTTACATATAGATACATTACATGTGTTCTTCCCGATCCTGTGGGAACGTGAGTAAATCCGTTTCTAATAAGCATTTAGACAGCGAAAGAAATTTGCTGAATTTGAAGATAAGGGGTGCGTAGTATTGGATTATTAGATTTCAAGTTAATTGGCGGTATAGGTTTGGAGATCTAACGATGAATATCGTTTTTCATATCATATACATACACATATATATACGAGCTGTTACCCGCATACATACCGATCTAGTGGTACTATGGGGAATTACAGTACAATTAATTAATAAATTACACACAGGGCACAGCATAGGCAGAGACCACGTCCTTCCACTTACCACGATCCTTGCATACCTCCTTCGCTTCTTTCATTCTCATTAAACCTTTCATACAAGTTTTTCGGTTAAGTGACGTCACTCTTGACATTTAAAATGTCCTGGATTTGGTCCAGGAACGTTTGCCTTGGTCTTCCCTTTCCAACTTTCCCATTCACTCTGGACTCATAAATTCTTTTTGTCAGTCATTCATCCTATCTACATGCCCAAACCATCTAAGCATACCTTTCTCAATTAACCAATCTAATCTCTCTTATTTTCGGAACTCAGCCGCTACGTAAATTTCCATACTTAGATCCAATCTTTACATTCATTGTCGAGTTTTGGGAATATGATAGAAATGTAACTGCAAGGGGCCTAACAAAATCAGCTTAAAAGTAGTTCAAGTGAAAATTTTCTGGAAACCTTTGCGATAAATGGATAAAAAATCGAGTTTAAGCTGTTTATTGCACAAGCACGTGTAGATACATGGGCGCTAAAGTTTTAATATAATTTATTGACTCGCCTACGTCCCTCGTTTGCGGTGCGCTATCCATTCGCTTCATTTACCAAAGTTTGCAGCGTTTTCAAGAAGTTGTGTAATGACTAATATTTTATATGCGGAGTAATGGAGCCTATAAGCATGTTAATATACTTTTCATTAACATATAAATTATGGCGAAATTAATTTCTAAGCTTAACTAGTAATGATAAAATTATGCTTTATATTTTTTGTCTTATATTATTTAATATTGAATATGGTTAAAGACGCGTTCTCTCTCCATGGTTTGTTCGTAATGAAATGACAGACATCTTCTGTCAATACTACGATCTAATGTAGTAGCTTATAAGAGATTCCTATATATGACACAATAAAATATGTTATTGATGAAGAAGATATTAAAGAAGAACGCTAGTTTTTTGAACAACTACGGGCTAAATAAAAAAAATAGTGACAGGGAATAAATATATAAGGATATAAATTAAGCCTTAGCCAAATAAGGCCGGGTTTACTAGTATATTTAATTATATACTTATATACCATACAATATTTCATTTGCATAGGTAAAATACTATAAAAGCAACAGAAGATGATTAACACTAACTGATTTTCAATGTTGCTTAAAAATTCCTTCTCGTGAATTGAATTATATAGTGTTATTTAATCCTGGTTTGGTATAGGAAAGGACTTCAAAGGTTAATCCCGTGTCTATCAACGTAAGCTAGATTATCTGTGAATGAGTGAAACTAAATTATAGATGCGTCGTCACAAATATATTCAAAGTAACAAAGCCTCTATCAGAAAATTTGCTATTGAGTCATTATAACCTAGAAATATCATGTTTAATTTTTATTTCGCTATAAAACATAGGATTTAGCTCAAAAATAAGAAAGCTGATTATTCTTCTTTAGGCGTTGTCTATGGCATTCTAATGTTAAAAAATATTTTCAGCCCATACCCAGACATCATATTTGGTTTCCATAATTCGATTGTTTCTATCTCACACTTAGTAAGTGCTCCGATCTTTAAATAAGTATCATAAACAATTTAAAAAGACTAATAATATTAAACGTCATCTACTAGAAGTCGTTTTTACACAATTCATTAGGTTATAAGTATTTGAATATGAGTGGATGTATTTTATTAACAATTAAAACTTTGTTTAATATATGAGAATGTGAGCGAAAAGGAGAAATTTAGAATATAATTTATGGGTGCTCTTTTAATACATATATTTATTTAATTCAACATTTTCTAGTAAAGTGAACAATTAACATAATATTTTATACAGTTTCTTAGGAGACGAGATGTAATTCTACTGATGAAGCAATTTGCATCGTTAATCAGGCGTCTTTCGAATTTCGCATTTCCTACAACATACATTTAAAAAGGTTTTCAGTAAGCTTGCTAATTGTGGATCAAATTGTTTTATAAAATTTGATGTATTTTCTTTTATTTTAATGTCAATTAAAAATTTTAGGGTGTGTAATGTAAACAGAGTGATGGCTCTAAAGTTTTAAATGTACTTATAAGTGAGCAAATGTGTGTCCAACAGTGGAATACAGTGGATCTTACGTAAACTTTTTCATATGTTTAATTCAAATATTTTATTTTAAAGATAACATACATTTAAAAATTTTATATATATAGTAATAATTCATAAATGGAAAAGACAAAGAATTCACATTGTCCGTATTTTCTATGAAACAGACTTGATGATACGGGCAAGTTCGTTTTGCGATATAAAAGGGGGTAGGAGAATAAATACTTCAAAACCTATTCATAACAAACATTGTGACACAAAATATTTATATAGGAGTTTATTTTATACCAAAAATAAAATGGGCTTTATTTGGTTGGTAGTATTACCTCAACTAACTCAACGTTTTCTATTAAGATTTTCTCAATATTTGCCCGAAGTTGGTAAGTTGATGGTTTGATCTACCCTCGTGCGTCGGAGAGCATATTAAGCGGTCCTGCACCTGATCTCTCACCGATCGTGTCGGATTCCGGTCCGATGAAAGTAGAGGAATACTACACTACACTTGTGTACTATCTGCACTAACCCGCAGTGGAGCAGCGTGATAGGTCTATTTGGGCCGAGTGGGTGATCAGCTGTTGGAAGTTTGTTAGACAAAATTATAAAAAAAAGATGGTTTATAGCGTTACGACAATATGTACAAAGTGAGTACTGAGTGTGAGACCCGTATTACTGGGTGCCCCGCTCTACCATCATATCATTACAAAAAGAAATAAAATTATCATAGGTTAGGTAAATTAAAATTTCTACAATGTTTAAAAGTTCGTGTGAGGGTGCCCGCGCTAGTGAGAATGGGTGATTTAGTGTACGTGTGTCTGTACGTGGGGGTGTGTGTGTGCGTCGGTGTGTGTGTGTGCGTGGGTGTGTGTGTGTGTGTGTGTGTGTGCGTGTATATGTGTAAGTTTAAGTCTGCCTACCTGAAGTTGTATGTGTATAGAGATATATACATAAGACTAACTTTTTATTTTCCACTAAGTCGTCGTTGCTAATACATATTCCGTTTCTGTGTAATTTAATGTAACTAAAACTTGCGTTATTAACCGTTTTAATTCTTTCCGCTTCAATGGGTGTATGTTGAATATGCTTTTAAGTTTATTATAAAGCCTCTGGGATTAAAAACATGCCTTTGCATGTCCTGCATTGTGGGATATGGCAAATAGTATTACCTCCCCTTTTAGCCGGCTGTTGCGAAATGAAATTTACCTTAAGAATGCAATTTTAAATATACAATTGGCGAGTTGTAAGTACCTAAGTTGCATTTCGTAAATCAAATGTAGGTGAACGAAAAGGTATAAACAACATTACCTTCGATAAAGCTCTTTGAGTCCTTTCTAAGGTGATTAGATGAGTTTTTGCAGAACAACCCCAGACAGTTGTGCAATAACTTAGCACTATTTAGGGCAGAGCATTTATTAACAAGGAGGTTTTATATTATACTAGCTGTCCCAGCAAACGATGTTTTGGCATATAATTACTAATATCTCTATTAAAAAATAGGGGTTGGTGATAGAAAGGTTAAAATTTAGGGTTGTATGTATTTTTGTGTGCTGTATCACAAAAAAATAATTTCCACCCAAAAATAAAAAAAAATTAATGGTGAACAACCCTTACCACTTAGGGGTATGAAAAAGAAAGTAGCCAGTTCTCAGACCTACTGAATACGCATATATAATTTTGGTACAAATCGGTAAAGCCGTTTCGGAGGAGTACGGTAACTAACATCGTGACAGGGAAATTTTATATATTAGATATTGCAACAAGTACATTTCATAAATAATTGTAATTGGTTCTAATCAATACTGCTTAGGGAGTTCCATCATAGACTGTTCTTTAAATATTTTAAACTGAAACTTTCGTGGTTAATCGACATATTTTAAAAATAAATTATTTACTGGTACACACCACGATTATATACTTGTATATGAGATTATTGGGTATGTAAATAATATATATTTTTTAAATTGAGGCTGTTCTTTGATTAAACAAAAATAATGTTTGATGTTATTGCAAAGAAAACGTATTTTCTTTTGCTTTGGCAGTTATACGCCTGACTAAATTTATGTATTGAGCAAATATCATATTTAAGAGTAAACGTATATCTACGATGGTTCCAATGAAATTGCGTATAAAGAAATTTTATTTATTTTAAAATTCTATTAAATACATTTTTACTTGGATAAACTTACGAAAAAGTGACCTATATGAAAATCCAGTGGAACCCTCTTCCTCCATGAGTAGGGCTCCAGAGGTTCATCTTTCGCATTCTTCCCTGGTGTCCCGGATGAGGCCGATTGGGTATTAACTGAGGCTGGATGACGTGCGCAAACATGCGCTGTCTTTAATTTAAGCATTAAACATAACAGAAAAACGAGGAAGATAGAATTAGTTTCGCATTTGGAATATTGAGATAGATTTACAATAATAAGATATAATTTTTAGGCAAAAATCTTAAGGCAAAAATATTTGATTCTCCCTAGACAAAAGCATGAAAGAATACGGCATCAAGTTATAATTTGTTAAATTCTTATAATTAAATCAATTTTCTTCTTCAGATTTGTTTTATAATTATTATATTTATCTGTTTCGTACAGAAAATATTCACTCCAGTTTCGAGTTTGAACGTTAATTGAATTTCTAAATGTTTTCAATGTTGTTTTTAATATGATTACTCGATGCTAAAACATACTAGCAATGTTACTTTGAATTTTATGGTTGAAATAATTGGTTATTTATTTACTTAAAGTACTGTGTAGAAATCTCCTATATATTTCTCTTCAGTAGAACAAAGAGTCTTAACATTCATTTATTATACATTTGTATAACACCACCATGTAAATTTAAATTGTTAGAAAAACGTATCTCAACGGGAAAATATATCCAGAGCCGTAATGATTCAATGGTTAAAATACTTGGATTGTTTTTAAGAGATGCAGGTACTAATACTGTGCATCACAAATTTAACCTAGAATTCGTTATTATGCTCTTCGATGAAGGAAAACATGGTGAGTAAACCTTTATATATCTGGAGAATTTGTGAGTTATGTGTAGCCTGACAACCTGCAGGCTCTTCTCTCCTCAAAATAGGGAAGCCTGATCAGAATTGGGACGCTAATAATGGTACTTACCTGCATAATTTCAAATTAAAATTCAAGAATTCGTTCAAGTAGGCTTTTACAGCTATTTTGAATCGCCAACAATAATCTAATATATGCTTCTTGTATCACAGTATTAGCGATTATACTCCTCCGAAACGGCTTATCCGATTTTGATGAAATTGTATATGTATATTCAATAGGTATGAGAATAGGTTTATAACTAATTTTTACACCCCTAAGTATTAAAAGTGGTTCACTCCAAAAAATATTATTTCCTTTTGGACAACTGATGTACGACTGATGATTATATTAAAGACGACGATCCTTCGTATCCTGTTCTAAGAAGAGCCCAGAACAAACTCACTCGGGTGTCTCATTTTTCTCATCATCATTATCATTATATTTAGTTTTAAAAATTTCTATTTGAGCAATTCATTCACTCCCACTCTTTTTATCTTCTAAGTAGTTCTAAGAGTCCAATTTCTCAATAATATTTCTTTTAATACCTTTTTGTAACTTCTTCTGGGTGTTTATTATAAAAACGAAAACAATTAGTTACCCTTGAAAGAATTTTCAATTTTATGCATATATTATAAAAACACCAATTCACATTAACTAGCAACTTTTATTCTCTTCACTATTTACTACTTATTATACAACTATTTATTATACAACTTTCATTATACTAATAACTAGTTCTTCAAGTACTTCAGTATTTGAATTTATACAATTTAGCACTTATTTTTTCACGGGGGGGAAATCTTCTAAATATACTTGGCCTTTTGGGCTGGGAAAGGCCAGGTTATGTAGGATTATACCCACTAAAACCCCCTCGGGGGTCCTCCGCTGCACATGTAAGGTGACACCAGGTTCTCCAAGGAACTTTCATCTGGTGCCGCCCTTGTGCGATATCTTACTCATCCCGAGATCTTTTTTACTACAATGTAGCCTAAGGCCACGTTAAGCTACATTCTTCTCGGGGTTGTATACTAAAGAACGGTGCGAGCCCCCACTTTCACTGCTCGCAACCCCATAAAATTTAGCACTACTTCTCTTAAAACAACTACTTTACGAAACACAGCTCGAAAGAATATCTTAACAAAATTCCTTTCGTTAATGTAACCTCGCATTGCATAACATTTCATAATACTGCAATGCAATGTTTTAGGCATTTTTAAGTGTTGCCACTATATTACTCAATAACTCCCAACGTTTCAGAGGTATCCGTGTTGTCGCCCAACTATCTATAGTCTAACACAGCCCACTAGAATTTCTAACAATTTTATTATTTCTAAAGTTATACGAGGTGCATTCACTTTTCTACGTAAGTGTCAATATTTTTAAGGACGTACAAAAGTTTTCGAATTTGTATACGCAACGAAATCTCTTTATTATACTACTCTAAATTCGCTCTTAGCGACTCTCCTGGACGCATATTGTAAATTTCACGAGCGGCCCTATTCTCCAGTACAAATGTTGCATCTATGCTAGCAGCATTACCCAGTTAGTACAGAATATATGCCATGTCCATTGTGATATTATTAACAGCTCACAGTCGATAATCATTATTTTTCACAATGTCTTAATGAAGAAAGTTAGTAAAAAATTTTAGGTACACGACCTCTTTAAAAATGTGCCATCCCCCAAACTTTTAATGACTGCTCATAATGCAGAAACTTCTTCAGGGCTTTAGTAAAACGTGCGTGTTTTGTAGAGATAACGTCGGTATAACATCGCCATTACTCATGTTACTTGCTATTCACTAAGAATTATTATTTAATTTTGATACATGATGTAGCCATTATTACTTTTTATAAACTTAGTAGAAATAAAACGTTATTTATTGAAACTATGATGGATAAGCTGATGATATTATTAAAAAGAAGTTTACAAAAACTTGTTAGTATAGACATCTACGAGTATATATATACTAGCTGAACCCGCGACTTCGTCTGCGTGGAATGTTTTTTGGCAGCATTTTCATTAATTTAGGCTAATTGTTTTACAAATCTGATTCAAGCATTGTAGTCTCTCTATGAGGGTTCTCGTGCTTGTGTCAGAATAAACGGACAGATTTAAAAGAAAGTATATATGGGTTAAGAATGAATGAATTACTCGTCAAATGTTTACTCTACGCTGTTGATGAAGTAATACTTGCGTCATCCGCTAATGAGCTACAGGAGATGGTAAATATAATGAATGAAGCTTTGAAACGAAAAGGAATGAAAGTGAATGTTAACAAAACGAAAGTTATGCTTTTTGAAAGAGATGAATCAGTGATGAATGGCAATATTTTGATAGGTGGGAACAAGTGGAAGAGGTGAAAAAATTTGTATACTTGGGATCTAAATTTTCAAAAGATGGAACATGTGAAAGTGATATTGAAAGGAGAGTGAATGCAGGGAATGCAGGGAATATGATAAATGGTGCGCTGCACGCCTTTATGAATAGCCAGATGGTGTCTCAAAAGGCCAGACTACCTGTGCATGCTGGAGTGTTGGTGCCAACATAAGTATGTTTGGTAGTGAAAGTTGGGTATGACAGAAGAATCACAAAAGTAAAATAAATGCGGTAGAGATGAGAGCGTTGAGAAATATGACTGGATTGAAACTGAGTGACAAAGTAAGAAATAGTGTGATAAAAGAACGTTGTGGTATAAAAGACGTAGTGAATAAAATTGAGAAAGGTATGCTTAGATGGTTTGGGCATGTAGAGAGAATAAATGAAAGGAGACAGACAAAAAGGATTTATGAGTCAAGAGTGAATGCGAAAGTTGGAAGGGGAAGACCAAGGCGAACGTTCCTGGACAAAATCCAGGACATTTTAAATAAGGGCCAGGTCAAGAGTACTCTAAACCGACGAACTTGTATGAAAGGTTTAATGAGAATGAAAGAAGCGAAGGAGATATGCAAGGATCGTGGCAAGTGGAAGGATGTTGTCTCTGCCTACCCCTATGGGAATGAGGCGTGATGCTATGTATGTATGTATGTATGTTTTACAAATAAGAAACATACCCGCACTGCCCTTTGGAATTTCCCAGATTCCATTATGAAAAAAAAAATTCTGACCAAGCTTTACATTAAAAGATATTTGTAAATTCGAAGTTTGAATTTTTTTAATGGGAATATTTGAATTTTTTTAATGAACACTCCCGCAACCCTCCTTGCGATTGTAATTTCGTAAAATCCGTTCTTAGCTGTTAATGTTCTAATACTTGTTTATGACTGGAACAAGTACCCTTAAAACCTGTAGTTAAAAAAGATGAACTCCTAAACCAGGGAAAACTATGGCATACAACAACTAAAATAATAAAACTAGTTATATGTATCTTATATTAGAAGCACAGGGGCCTCAGACAACGTAACTTTCAAAGAACGCTAAAGCTTAAAAAATGTAAGGGAATCGTATCGAAATATGAAACGTCATTGCCCTATATTTTTAAACATAAGCAAGCCTCGATAGTTACGTTGTCTAAGGGCCACAGATGTGAAATTGTTTCATAATAAGAAAAAGGATGTCTTTCCATCGTAATATTTACCATTGATGTACTGTTATGAACGCAAAGTAAATGTATTGTTTCATTGCTGTCAAGTTAGCGTTTGACAGTGACCTCGCTTAATGATATGTGATGATACAGTCTAAGATGGAAGTGCACTTACTTATTTACTTTTTATAGTTTCTATGCAGGGTCGTATGTGAATCAATAAATTTGTTTGGCAGCACGTTTTTGCTAGTAAGGCTAAGTAAGTCACTAGCCTCGGCCGTCTTCCCAACTGTCCAGACCCAACTTCCAAACAGAAAATGCAATGTTTTTTAATTGTCCACCTGGGAATATAACCCGATGCCATTATTATGGCGCAATGTTATGTACGCAAAATAAATCTTATAAAGACAAACGAAAATTTCCATAAATACTATAAAGTCTGTGTAAAAATTATACCTCGGTTGAGTTTTAATACTTTACTTTAGTAACTATTTAGTATTGTTAACTGTTCAATTTAAATGTAAGTGTCAGCTTATCAATCCCTCAATTAAATCTGTCATTAACAACAATCTTAAATTCAAATAAAATAAAAAACAGAGAAAATATTTGAAACGATTCTTGTCAGGTACCGGCTTCTTTCATTATCTTAGCGAACATTAAGCGACAACGTCGAGACAAGACATCTTACGAGACTCTTTTAACGAGTTTCTTCAAACTTTCTTATGGACATAATATTTTAAACGAAAATTTAAAATTTTATGAATTATTAGCCAGTCCACATACGTACCTACATAGAATTATTAATATTTCGAGAACATTTAAATTACCTAAACTAATTCTTTGCTGTCTACCTTCTTCTTTAAACGGCTTTCAAATGTTTCAATCGGGCACAGATTATCTCACCTGTTCAAATGAAGTTTATTGGAGAAGACACGAATGAAATTGTTCGGTTTTAAAGAACGTCCGAAGATTAATTTTGACTAACTATAAATATTTTGTAATATTATATATTGTTAAGCCATCACCCAATAAAAGGGACAACATAACATGATTAATTATTATACATATGACTAATAATAAACAATTACTTTATTACTAAATTCTGTTACGTTTAATATATTTACATAAATATTTATAATTACGACTATATACAAAACCTATAAAAATTCTGCCAAAATATTCTAATGGCGTTTGACATTTCTTTGAAAGAACCACAGACAAAAATGAGAGATAAAAATTATAGCTTCTTTAACATGTTTCTTAAGCTTTATTTTACGACTTATTCGTTAATTATGCACAAAAATGAAAACGAAGTTTTGTGCATAACGAAACCGTGCAATAATTATAATCGTTCAAGTCTTGTTCTAGATATAAAACATTTTCTTACGGTATATTTTTGAAGTGAAACTTCTTTAAGCGCACGAGGGTAATTTTTTTACAGATGAAAAGCGTGATCAGTGTCACGAAGATGTGCAGCGTTTTTTATGCTAATTCGTGTGAAGGTTAGGTAGTTTTAATACTTACAAATAACATGTGGTATTTAAATGTGAACAAGACTTAAAAATTAGTATGCCAAAGAAGTTTCACTTCTGACATGTGTACTTTATACGCACGCCCTTTTAACTTTTTCCTCTAATTACGATCTAAACTATTATTTTTTTTTTACTAAAGTTAAAGTTAAAATTTGAGTTAATCCGTGTTTTCGATGATAATTGAAATAAGTTTAAAATTTTGCAATTGTATAATAAATCAATTTTATTACAAAAAAACAAACGTATATATCAGTTAAACGGATTGCGTCACTAGGTTGTAGCATTGTCGGCATTCTCACTGGATAGAGTTGTAGGCGCGATGCTCTCTAGTGAGAGATGTTGGGCGAGAGTGGCCCTTTTCTGTGACGACGATCATTTCACTGAAGGACGCCCATGAACGAGAGAGGGAGATTTTAATGGATGCTCCCTCACACCGCTAGAGCAAGGCAGCGCCTGTTAGCGTAAGTCCTTCCGTCTTCGAGAATTCTCAGTCGGATTCATCCGGGACACCAGCGATGGATGCGAAAGTTTAAACCCTGGTGCTTCATTCATAGATGAAGAGGGTTCCGCTAGGTTTTAGTGGGTATTGCGAGGCCTTTTTGTTTGCCGAGTCCCGCACTCCTGACATACTGTCAGGGCCAGTGCATAAATGCATTTCCCAGCGAAAAAAAAAGGTAAGAGTACGGACCCAAAAGATGATGAACTATGCCTGGTTATGTCGAAATTGGAGGAAACTCTGATGGAGCAATTCTGTATTTTAATATATAAGAAAAGCGGCCAGTAATCTATACAATTGAAAAAATACAGTATAAATTATTCCTAACATATTCCTATTATTTATATCCAATAATTTTATATTGAGCGTTTATTCATCAATTCGTGTATTCTGTATAAGATCGCCTAATAGATAGAGATATTGAATTACACACTCGATTTGGCAAATTATGTCTAAAGATGTGAAAGGTATATTTATTTTGGTCTTATTGTTATTATAATGCTTCGATAAAAAATCATAAAAGCAAAATGGTGGTATTTCTACACATATTTCGTTGATAGAGAGTTTACCTATAATTAGTGCTCACTTTTATAATACGTTGTTAAACTACAAAACGTTATGATTGAAGCAGCGGTAGTATATTTGTTAACATTATATTTTTTATATTTCGTTTATAATATATTGTTTTTGTGAAATAGACAAAACAAGGTAATCAAAAAGAATATTAATATACATAAGCGGCTTTATTAAAGAGCCGAACGGTCTACAGTTGCTACATTGAACGTATTTCATTACCCTTAAGAAATGTGCAATTGTTAGATTTGATTTATAGCTATACATAAAATCGTGTAGGAGTAACAAGAAAGGAATCAAAGGGCGGAAATGAAAATGGTTTTCCGCAATATCCGGCTACCGACCGACCAGTGATAGTGTTCATCGGCTTATTTCCGTAGTGTTAAGGGTCGGATGTATGCGTCTTCGATAAATAAATACACTTAGGGAAAGTTAGTTTCATTTTATTTCTTTTAATATCAATATTCTAAAAACATATACGTAAAATGACGGGAAACTGTTAAATTCCATTAATATTGAGAAGTACGATCCTTTACCTTAGCTTACTCTTAAGATTTGCACTACTTACTATATTTAAGGCTTTGAACTTCGCATTATAATTTATTATATCACAAATGTTAATCGACAAAGCGAGTTATAAATGTTCAATTCATTAACCAGTCATCTACTTTACTACGCAGATGAATGGAATGCACATTTATTATTCTTTGTATTCCATTAATTTTCATTAAATTATAATTGTACATAACATAAACGTTAATATTTTCAAATTACACTTCAACATTTTTACCTCAGGTTCCAATTAGCACGAAGTTTAATCAAAATCAAAATCAAAATATTCTTTATTCAAGTAGGCNTTAAAATACAATTATTCAGTATTAATTTAAATACTTAATTGGGTGTTTAACAAATGCTATTGCAACTTGAACACTTTCATACAACATCGGGAATACAATTTTTGGGAATGCGTGTTCTCTTTATGATATATCGTTTTAAACGTAATATCGCAATATGGGGTAGGTAATAGGTTAAGTGACAACCTATCAACGTCTCATTGCTGGCCATAGGCCTCCTCGCATATAGGAGAGAGGATTGTAGGGTGTAGTTCCACTGCGGTTTCAAAGGCTGTTGGAATATGCATTAAATATATTTTATAAAATCTTAATAATGGTCCACTCGTCGTCGCTTCACACCGATGGATGTCCACTGCTGGATATAGGTCTCACATAACTATGTTCACAAGCCCGATCTTGCGCCGCCTGGCTCCAGCGGCTACCGGCGACCCTCTTTATGTCATCGGTCCAATTTGTGGAGGGTCTACACTGCGCCGCCCGGTGCGGGTTCACCACTCCAGCACCTTTGGGCCCCAACGACCATTGGTCCGTCGGACTATGTGCCCCACGCATTGCCACTACAGTATGTTGTATGTAACTATGTTGGTGACTTTGGTTCTGCTACGGATCTCCTCATTTCTGATTTGATCACGTAGAGAACCTCCAAGCATAGCCCTCTCCATCGCACGATGAGCGACTCTGAGCTTTCGTATGAGGCCCCTAGTCAGCAACCACGTTTCTGAGCCGTAGGTCATCACTGGCAACACCCACTGTTCGAAGAGCTTTGTCTTCAGGCACTGAGGGGTATCGGACGAAAATATCTGCCGTAGTTTCCCGAACGCTGCACAACCGAGTTGGATTCGGCGGTTGACCTCCTTGTCGAAGTTGGACCTACCTACTACGTACTAAGTGTCCCAGGTATGTGTATTCATCAACAATTTCGGTTGTTGAGTTCTCAACGATGACTGGGTGGAGCGGAACATGGATGTAGGACATAACTTCCATCTTATCCATGTTGATTTTTAGGTCAACCTGTTGAGAAGCTCTACTGAGGTCATCGAGCATTGCATTGAGATCTTCCACCATTGCATTGAGATCGAGCATTGCATTGAGATGGTCCCCTATGTAGTAAAAGTTAATATCAAATGAATTAAAGTCATGGCCACTGTTAGACTATAGATAGTTGGGTGACAACACTGATAGCTTTGAAATGTTGGGAGTTATCGAGTAATTTCGTGGCAACACTTAAAAATACCAAAAACATTGTGCAATATTTTGCAATACGAGGTAACTTTAACGCACGGAATAATTTTGAGGATAGTATTTCTTCGTGGTATAGTTGTTTTAAAGAGAAATACTGCAAAATTATATAAATTCAAATAGTGAAGTAATAATTAGTATAGTGCAAGTTGTGTATATATAAACAGTAGAGAGAATAAAAGTTATCAGTTAATGTGAGTTGATGTTTATATAATACTACGCCATTTAGCAGGAACTTCTTAAACCCTATAACTAAAAAGAAATATTTGAACTTTTTGTAAATAGACAGTGCAGTGCAATTTTTCGCGAAATAAATTAAATTAATGAATGAAATTTTGAAGGAACTATAATAACATGGAGTATCATCCACTACAACTTCAAGATATTGGTGAAAAAGAAGAATATAAAGAGAAAAAAAGAATTACCTTTAACGATTGAAATTTTGAACGAGATATATATGAGGAGAGTGTGAACTAGTTGTAGTAGTACTTGTAGATAGAGTTCTATATACTGTAGATTAATGTATTTAATTTACCTGTATCCTTAATTACCAATCCTTAAATATTGTGTGATTTATCTTTATTTAATTTTTCAATCAAGAATCAAGACATTTAATTAAAGCAGCTTTCGAGAGGGCGCCCTTGAAACAATTAATTATCGTGTTACTGATAGACAAAGAAAAAAATATTTCTCTCCAATGAGCTAAAGTTTAGAATCGTCTGCACGTTGTTATAGTTATTTTCATTCAACTCCCAAAGATAAGTGGAGAGTCTAAATTAAAACGCTGCATTTCTCTGCCCACGCTTACGTGTGGTTCGCAAAGGTAAATTGAAAAATGTTGCTAGGGGATGAGTTTGAAAATTTGTTTTTTGTACTTACAATGACAAAAATACTAGGGTTTTACAAACTACTATTCTAACAATAAACGAGGACTTGGTGCTTGATATCAGACCCACAAGGTGGATTAGCTACCCTAAAACTACGCCTAGTATTATGCAGTTTTGAAATTAAAAAATTACCATAGCCTATGTGACTTGCATTTAAGTTAGTGTAGTGAAGATTTGGGATAAATAAATGATATAATTGTTTTTCTATATTGATAGATAAGTTTTAAGATTTAATAAATACATTTTATATAATGATATCGCGAAAAACTACATGTACTTGTTATCACATACACACTCACATATATTTACACATAAAGGTACTTACCTAAGTAGTAACCCATTATCGTCCCACTACTGGGCACAGACCTAATCATACAAGAGTCTGTTATAAGAGTACAGACCCACTAAGCTGCCCCACTGTACTGCGGGTTGGGAGGCATAGTCTGATGTGACGGCAATCCGATACAACGGAGAGGTCTCAGGCCCAGGACCGACGGCTTAACGTGCTCTCCGAGGCATGCGGGTGGAGCATACTGTTAATTTTCCAAATTCGGGCAAATATTGAGAAAAATTGAATAGAAATCTCAATTTCGATTGAGGTGTTATACGTATGATTCTAATTTGTAAAACAATTTGCCTATATTAATGAAAATGCTACCCAAAAAACATTCCACGCAGACGAAGTCGCGGGTACTGCTAGTATAATATAAAAGAGTAAGAGTAACTGATGTCTATAGTACAGCCATCGTCGTCCAATCTAATTTATACTTAGTTACAACAGAGTCTGTATTAAAGTTGCAGTATTTTGTACCTATATTTGGTAATAAAGTAATTTTATTTTAAAAGATATACACTACATTAAGATGTGGTATACTAAGTGACTTAACAAGAAGAATGGGTGGGAACAACGAATTTATACCGACCACCATAGCCGACATTTTGGTAGCAATAAACGGCGGAGAGAACCGCTAAGGGCCTCGTAAAGCATCCTAAGCCGATTGTCGTGACACCAAATTTCGCTTCATTGCAAGGATCGAATGTTTTAATACCTATAATGCTCAATCGTGTGAAGTGTTATCTGAGCAAGGAATGTTTTTCTCCAGTGTGGTTAGAGATCACCTTGAGTAACTTAAGTGTACGAATAAAACATAAAGTTAGGCTCAATTTTATACTAAAAACAAATAAACAGTAATTACTTAATTCGATGCTGGTACAAGAATTTTAGGGAAAATCTAGTACACACATCGCCGTTTTTTCTATAGCAAAGTCCACATAATCTACATTTTCTCGTATCTAAAACTGATATTCAAATCGTAATCGTGACAAAATGTCATTGATATAAAAACATTTGTTTAATTTTCAAACGGTGTCCCCATAAAATTAGCTTCTTTGAATGTCACTAATCTTCCAAAGAATCCAGTCTGAATGGTCTATTCCTTGTGTCAAGACTCCGATTGCTCTTCAGTATTTTTTTTTAGTTGTGTCATTATTATTGTAAGGCATTGACGGGAGGGCTGAATAATATAATGAACAATTTCTAAGAGCTGTATTCTCTTCCAATATTCATCAACCCTAACTCTCCAATTACCCCACTCGACAAGAAAACTTGCATCCGCCCCAATTAGTGCAACCATTTAAAAATAAGTCAATGTACCATCTTATTTAATATTACACAGACACCTCCATCATACTCCATTGACAATCTTATTTTAAAATATAATCGAAACAAAATGTTACTTCCGCAATAGTCACTATACGATCTAATACTTTAATGATTGATTCAAATAATAATGTAACTCTAACAGTATATGTATAACACAAAAAATTTTTCTAGAATTAATAAATTATATGCATGCATGTAATGAAATACTGTATAATTATACTCTGACGACCTCGCTGGTGCATTGGTGCGAGTACTGGCTTTGCTAGCAGAAGTAATAGGTTCGATCGCCGGTAGGGCGAATTGTGGACATTGCATTTTCTAATTTGTCGGAGTCTGACTGATTTGAGGCTTCGGCCGAGGCTTGGTACCACCGTATCATCAAAGACGTACCCACAAACAAACAGATTTGTTTTCTGCTGCGATGCTGCGTATGCTATATAGGTAAATTGCCTGTTACTAGGTTAGCGCTTTTCTATCTGAAACTGTATCAATACTTACTATCTGGTGTACCACAGTCAAGCACTAACATGTCAGCAATAAAAAAATTATATGCTTAGTTAAATATCATACGACTATACAGCAACGCTTTAATTGTATAAGCGCGGTCTATATTGCTCTACCAGGTACGTGTAGTATCATGGCAACTGACGTCACGTTCAACTGTCACGCTATTGTCTGGAGGACGTGCCGTGATTACACGTAATCACTGAGGGCATTCAAATTTCCAAATGGAGCTACATACAATAGAAAACTTCATTTTGATGGAATCGTTAGCACCTCCCTGCCACTGCGGCAATTTATTCAATGCATATTTTGATATACATTTAACTAAAACTTCATCAGGTTATTATAACCTATTAGACCGGATAAACTTCGTACAACCTCAGAATAAACAGATAGTTAAGACCGCCTATTAAACGACACTAATTAATTAAGTTTAAGCTTCCCTTTCTTTATCTATTTTTAAGTGTGGTGTGGTTCAATAGAGTGTGGTTTAAATAAAATAAAAAAGAAATGGTACGAGGGTCAATTGAGCAATAGTATAGAAACGCTGCTCGAATCAAGTCCACTCTTGAAGCATGTTTTCTTGCGCGTCCAAGATTACTTTGATATTTATCCGTGCGATGCTGCTTTTGTTTTCCCTTCTGTTTGAAAAGCACAAAATTGGTTCATACTAATGCGGTGCTCCTCTCGTATTATTTCGCATTCTTCTTTGATGGATTGATTCGCAAGGTTTCGAAGCATAACAGCATTAAGGCCTTATAACTATACAACCGTTGATAAAACACCTATAAATTTTAAATTTTATTTAAGATTTGTGTATTATTTAAAGTAAGAAAAATGCAGTAAATTCCTACGCCATTTCACCAACTTTTTAAACTCATTATATAGAAATAAACCATTTGAGGTTCATTTTAGCGAGGCTGGGGAATACAGGTCTCGAGGCAATGCCTACTTGCCGGGAGACTTATTAGGCATTATGTAGTTCTTTTTGCTCGTCAACCAACGGGCTGAATTCCGCCGGTGGCGCAAGCGGTTCTATCCAGGGACACCTTATGTGAACCACCTATGGGTGCTGGCTGGCAATTTTCTTGGAGGTGTGAGTGTGGGGAGTTGTGGAATGGCGGAACATACTCCTCCTTGCTTCCGGCGAACACCAACACGTTGGGTGCTCTGGTGTCACGAGATATATATATATATAAAGAGAAAACTTTTAAAAAATTTACATATAACCCTTTCTAAACTTTTCTTTATGTTTATCCTGAATTGGTTTATGACAGCAAACAATTATTTTTATGCATATTTTCAGCTTAACCGTGTAAGTTACTCGTGTTTACAGAACATAAAAATCTTTTTTATACAAAAATACTATTTACTATCTAATTAATTCAATTTAATGAACCGTTAAGAATCAATAATGACAGAGACATCGTTTTAATTGCTTTGATTCGTAGGTGACTGAATAATACATTGATGTTAAACCACATTCAATTAAAACGGCTCAGTTTATTTGTCCCCTTCAGTCGATTTCATAATCGATGTAATTTGTTAAACAATGGAGCTGCCAGCGAAGCTTGAATCTGCTTTAATACGAGGCTTCATGGTTTAACAAATACGTAAGGGCTGTGCAAAATACACATCCACACAATACATATATAATATCACTATATTATAAAGTAGATCTATAAATATTAAAAACAAAAATTGTTTCCGCTTGTATACTAAACCGATATAATTAGAAAGCCAGTATGGTTTTAGATTTTAAATCAATATACTCACTCACTTACTCACCACGACATTTGAAACTTAGCAAAATGACTCCGAATGTAAACGTTCACCAACTATGAACTCTCCTATATTCCCGCAGTATCTGAAACTACATGGGTGCCACCCAGAGGAACAACTAGTAAAATATTAAGATTACTTAATCAAGGCTAAGTTTAAACCTATTCATATTTTCGGTATGATAATATTTTATAATAATTGAGATAATCTTTAATAAATTGAGTTTGTCCAACATGAAATTTCATATGATAATGAGTAAGTAAGTAAATTATATTAAAAGCTTCTAGATTACTGATGCTTTGCTACCTGAAGTGCCATGCATTCGTCGTCTCTCATGATGCGCCATTATGCATCTTCGTGAATACAAATATTTTTGGAACTGTTGCAAATCTCGACTTACAGCCATATTGCATCGCTGTTTTGAGGCAACAGTGAAAATATTAAAAAAATGCTTGTTGTTTAAGAGAGTCACCTTAAAACACAGCCAAACGTTTCAATCAACCAATGACATAAAATGGTACCACAATGTCATTTCTTTCTGATTTGTATCTACGTTTTTAAAACAAGAAAATATATTCTTGTGTTACAAACCTTGACTCCATTTTGTAGTTCTTGAATCAACAAACACAAGTTTACTTTTTTTTTGGTACTGCTTTTGTAAATTGTTAGATCGTACTGTCGAATTCGATTATAATGTGAAACACAAACGCGTACGGTCGTTAAAGTCTACAAAGAATATGAAATGCTTAATCGTCTAAAGTAACACGTATTCCGATACTTTTATGAGTACCAAGATTTTCCATTTTATTACTCTTTCTTAAAAGTTTTATTACTCTCTCTCGAAAGTTTTGGATCAAGTCGCTTTACATCTTACCGGGTATATTTTTATAATGAAGCTGAATTTGCGGTACATATAGGTATTATCTATTTCGTACATAAATATTAGGTAGAAAAAACATATGTATCAACACTTATCATCAGGTGTGATCACAGGTAATCTCTAATCTAACTGCAATTTAAAAAAATATTTAGTTAGTTTTCTAATTACAGCAAGTGTGTATGTAGCAGCTACCACAGACTGACTAATACAGTACATCGTTTGAGTATTTAAACGAATCAATGTTTCCTCCTTGCTTCCTCGTTGACTGAATTGAGTTTAAACTAAGCTGTATTCAGCTTTTGTGTCCTTACACATCGTAAGATTTTTGTACCAAAATAGCCTAGCCTTTTATAATGAGTGTTACTAATATTGTTGAATAGAAAATTCTACTTTTAAAAGCATACGGACAAAATAAATTCCCTTTATTTAGTAAACATTGGAACTCTATAATACAGCCAGAGGTTAGGACCCTCGGGGCTTACCGAACGGCTCTTTGATCCCCGCTCGCAATATTTAACAGCGGCTGTTATTGCTCATTGACCGTTATCCATACACTCTACAAATATACTAACGGTGCAGAAATTAAATTTAGTTCCCCTGAACAGCTTTTATGTTCAAAAATTCGTTTCGCATTTCCTTTTTTTTTAGTTTTTCCCAGTTTAGAATGTACCAATTTCCTGGTTAATATCTATCATACGAGTTGCTTGACCTCAGTCATTTGGAACTTGATAGGATAATTTATTAATTACTGTAGGTGATATATGGCCTAGAAATCTTAGATTTTTGTTTTATTGTTAACAAGTTAGCGCTTGACTGTAATCTTACTTGATGGTAAATAAGATAATAAAATCAAAGACGGAAATGGGCTAACCTGGTAAGGGATAATTTGCATTTTATCCTCCTAGACAGCATCGAATCGGAACGTAATTTTGTTGTCGTCTTCTTGTACCCAAGACCTCTGCTAGCGAAGCAAGTACTCGCACCTTTGCGCCAGCGAGTCTATCAAAAGTTGTTCCCTGAATATGGCGGTTTCCTCTCGATTGTATCCTTCACTGAAAAGCACAATTATGAATTTTAAACTACAATAGGCACTAGGATTTAATAAATGAACTTTATATTGCCTACCCGAAAGTCAATCATGGGACTCTATTAGCAATTTTAGAATACCCTTGCTCACTCTACAATGAAACTTTAATATATATTATATAACTTATATCTGTTCTTAGCCAATATTTCGAAAATTAAACAAACATTAAAAGAAATATTTCTTAGAAAATCCTTTTGTTCACGTTATCATAAACTCCTCCCTTTTTATGATATATTGCGTAAACAGTTCTTCATATACATCATTCAAACAGCCCTGATGGTGAGACATGTGGATATCAGCAGGCACCGTTAAGTTTCTCTTTATAAAAATGAAACTTACGTACTTGATTGTGTTTTTCTAATACATCATTGTGGTTTTCGCTGACGGCAAATCTCGTAAGAAAACCTGCACATCCTGTAAGTGATCCTGGGATGTGTGTAGCTTAGCATTGCGCAGTGGAGTAACACGGTGGGTCTACGCTCTAAAAATCCTCTTTTCTACAAGTAAGGAGTAGGTATGCTCCCAGCAGTGGGACGTTAATAGGCTGCTACTTATCTTACCTTCCGTCATTCAAAAACTCTTATTAATAAAAGAGAAACCTACAGAAAATATCATTTAATAGCTCACGTTTCGTCAAATCCGAGTTAAACTGTCAAACGTTTCAATTAATTTTCGTGTCTAAAAAGTTGTTGTCACTTTTATCGAGTATTTGCCACTCGCCAATAAAAAATAAATTTATGCGACATTAATCTTTATTGGTTGCGGTGCTATTTTTTATTCTTGTCGAACAGCTTAATATTTGAAATTGAAATTTTTCGTACGCAGGTACATATAACTGTGGGAATTGAAATACTATGCCATCAATTTGATGCTTATGTAGTTTAATTGATAGTACAATCTCTCGGTTTAAGCAAGCATTTGCAATATTTTTGAAGTGAAACTTCTTTAGGCAATATTTACAGATGATTAGCGCCACGAAGATTTGCAGCGTTTTTTATGCCAATTCGTTTGAAGGTTAGGTAGTTTTAACATTTACATATAACATGTGGCGTTTTAGTTTGCCACTCGTCAATTAATAATTTAATGTACTGTTTTCATAAAATATAATTTAAAAATACATTAAAAATTCTCTTTATTAAATTTTAAATTCAAAAACAAAATTAAATTCAAAGACAAAAAATACGCGGCATTTTCATTGCCAATTCGTCATTTGAGATTTCTATAAAATCAATCATTAATTATCGACACTCTTAATAATTTAATGACAAATTCATTGAATTCCTAAAATATCTTCCTCCCTATACGTCTCGGAAATCTAAGGTTTTAGATTTGTATAAGTATAAACAAGATTTAAAAACTAGTTTGCCAAAGAAGTTTCACTTCACATGTGTACTTTGTACGCACGCACTTTTAACTTTTTCGTTCTTATGAATGTAAAAAAATCATCCAATATCGTTGAATGATTTCACTATTCATCGCAGTCAAACACAGAAACAAAGAAAAGAAAAATACAAACCTAAATCGAAATGAGTTATCATATCTATCATTGTCTATAACATGGAAGTAACCAAATGTCACAAGAAAAAAATTGTATACGTAGACATCTGTTTCTGAATAGGGATGGGCGGTCTTATTGCTATCTAGCGATCTCTTCCAGACAATCCAACGTATAGGGAGACCGCCAAAAAAGGAGAGAGAAGGTAGGCGGTGTTTATAAATTAAAAGGCAAACATATATTACTTAAAATTTATACATACATATAAGGAATAGAAACGTGTATATATATAATACAGTTTTATCTATACCTATATTGAATGAAGTTAATATTATTCCGATAAGAAGAGATAGTGCTCCATTACATGCTTCTTGAATGTGGAGATACTTTATCTGTTTATATATACATATATAACGTATAATATATCTTATAATGAATCACAATGTTTAATATTTGTGCTGTTCGTATTAATACAATGATAACAAGGCATAAAAGGCAATATCCAAATTCAACTTTCCTTTGTGTTTAAAGTTAAGAGCACACTAAGTAATTTCAACATTAATTAAGTGAGACCGATTAGAAATGTTCTTCAACTCCAAAGTAATAATGAACAATCAATTAGAGCGCTGAGTTTGCGTTTCAAATTCACGCTCTTGATTTACTGAGAAATAATGAAGAGCATTAAATAGCTAAGCGTATGGATCTTCTTGCTACATTTTAATGATATTTTAGGTGGCTTGTTACATACTAAAGTATAATCAATCTACTTCAATTGTTTGTTCCTTAGTTCAAATTTATGGTATATAAAATCAATCTTTAATGTTGATGATGTCAAAATTATGTACACGCAGAAGTTACGGTTATATGTATACACAGACAGACGATAGTTCTAGTGACACCTTAGATGATGTGACGGAAAAAATTGTTGTTGACTGAAAAAAACGTATATTTTTAAAACTTAGTATTACCATTATTTATGCTCCATCATGTTAGTACATCTAAATGAAATGAAAGTTGTATAAAAATGCGCGGGCGGCGGTTTTTCGCACCTTCCCTCAATTTAGTCGTATCTTTTACACGCACACCGGCGCCGGTCCCGTACTTTCCTTGCCCCGAGCGTCACCTGATTTAAATTTTATGTTTCATTGTTGGTTGTTTTTTGGTAAAGTAATGTATTTTTTTATAAAACAATCGTTCCATTTAGCTTTACTTCCGTGATGGAGAGTAAACAATGCTAATAAAAAGTTTTAAAAATATCTTTTTTTTTATATTGGGATCGATTTTTTTCCATCCCATCATTAAAGGTGTCATTACTACTATCGTCTGTCTTCGTTTTCGGAGGTGGTCTCCTAACACCTTGTACGTGTATCGATTAGCTGATAGTAGAGCTTTCTAATAAAGAAATTACATTAAAAATACTAGTAAATAATAGTAGTCTTGATTCTATCTGGGAAATACCAAGAATCATTTTTCTTCATAATACAATAATAATATAAAGACATATATATAAAATTCAAAAGAAAACCGAAATTGAAAATTATTTATTTCATTTGAAATGTTTTATGACCTTTCTTAAGGTAAAAATGGGAATCAATATCTTTATATGGCGACTCATAATTGGATTTGACAAGTTTGTTAATGATAAAAATAAAAACAACTAAACTAGAAAAGGTAGGCGTTTCATCTACTTTGTTTTAATTCTTAAGGATCCCTTAGTATTTACAAGTAATATTTCGGAGCCTCTTTAGTATTCCCAATAAATTTCTGGCGAGCCCT
The DNA here is from genome assembly GCA_015832385.1 of Elymnias hypermnestra. Lineage (NCBI taxonomy): Eukaryota > Metazoa > Arthropoda > Insecta > Lepidoptera > Nymphalidae > Elymnias > Elymnias hypermnestra. Next base: position 232,657 of record JACTOM010000330.1, read on the forward strand.
TTGTACAACTTTTATATTATGAATTATTTATACGCCGTTGAACAGATGACAATCGAATATTTCTGATTTGGTATTAGAAATGGCGTTTAATTATTTAATGTACACTGTCCGGTAAGTATTTCGTTATACGAACTTTGATGTTTAATATGCCAGTGTGATTACTAATGTGATGTGATGTTATGCTAAATGGGTTATTGCTAATTTTGTACCCTTACCGAAAAGAGCTATAATTTCACACTGATATTTTGAGAAATATACTTCCCCCTTCAAACCAGCCTAAAGCTTATATTAATAACAAGATATCGTGAGTTATTGAGTACAACTCAGGCCTTTGTTTGAATAATCCCGCAATTATTATTTTTTTTATATCGATATACAGATAGATAAATACTCAAGAGTCCTATGACACACTGTGGCAGAATGTCCGGCTGGGGAACCACAGCGACATCCTCTGGTGTCCCTGGTCGGAGCGGATCTCTCACTGCTAAGTGTAGTAGGCGGCATGCTTGACTGTGTGATAGGATGGAATGCAGTTGCCTCTTTCTGCGAAGCCGTCGTTTCTTTGAAGGAGGCAATGGAGCGAGAACGAGAAGCTGCAACAGATGCTGCTCCCCTTTGGAGGAGGAGGCTGGGGGGCAGGAGGCGTCTTTACGAACGTCTCTTGTCCGCCTTGAACAGCCTGAGTCGGTTTTATCCGGGAGTGTCAGGCTAATTGCGGAAGGGAGCCTCTGACACTATCAATTCAGGGTGAAGAGGGTTTCGCTGAGTTATATGGGTAATTTGGGCTTGCCGGCGAGGCCAGCACTCCCTGCCTGCGGTAGGGGTGCCCAAATGCATTTCGTAACAGGAAGAAAAAGATAGATAAATACTTTTTTGCATACCAGAAACTCAAAACACTTAATTATAGAAAAACTTAAATAATAGGTAAGAAAGCGGTTTGTTCCTAAATTTCTTAACATAAACCTTTGGGTATAGGAAACTGTCAGTTGTAGAAATCAGGCGATGTGACAAAACATATACGTATATAGTATAATATAAACAGATACGTAAATAGTATAAATATTAATATAAATGCATAAATGATACGAGTTTAATTTTAATTACAGGATTAGCAGAATCCAAAATGGTGTATATTTTTCTTGCGTTAACAACTCTTATTTAAAACGGCAACAACAATGTCACTAAATAATGTTATCGTGTAATTAATTGATTTAAACGTTATGTTTAATTCTCAAAGGGCGCACTTGTAAAATTATTATTTCTTCATTGTGTTACCATTCCTCAAAACAGCGAACTAGGTTCTACCACAAAACAATTCGACAGCATATCTTTAGAGAATATGGTTTTAATGATATTTACCACTTAAAGGCTTTTTTATTTAAGAATGGCTGTAGCATAGCTGCAGTTAATTATTGACTTTCATTGCATGAATGAGGGAACGTTTAGTAATAAAGGACAGATATTAATATTTGTTGTATAAATATCATAGCCTTTTAACTTTCTTCTTCTTCCATTGTTACATGGTTCTTAAGCGTACCAATTGGGCACAAATTAGTTCGCCAGTATCATGTACGTTGAACAAAACACGATTGTTCGACGTAGTTGAATTATTTTGTTATACCAGCACCAAATAAAAAGGATACCATATTTTCTAACTGACATAGATTAGTCTCACTATAGTCCTCATTTGTAGGACTATAGTGAGACTAATCTATGTCTATCTATAATGTCTTTTCTTGACGGGATTCACTTAAATACTATTTCAGATAATTTTTAAACGATAATTGTACAATTAACCGAAGCACATTTTACTATCACGTAATTGGTGTCAGTATATTTTTGCAACGGATAAACTCGAAACGCAACTAGTAATTTCCATAAGACAAATTTAAATTAAATTCTGCGTGCGTAATTACCTACACATGAAACAATGCGAAATTAGCATTTTCATCCCAAATTTGGTTATCTTGCTAAGCCGGGACAAACGCAAATCAAGTGTATGAATAATGTTGGAAGTGTGAATAACTTTACATGGATTAATAATGACGGGATATTAGCAAAACACACACCGTGGTAAATTAACTTACCTCAAGCAAGAAGTCGTATGTTTATTATTTTTAACTAATTAACTCAACACACGGCGTTATGTACAAACCGAAAAATATGAAAATAAATTTTGTTGTACTAACAATAGTAATGATATAACATTAAATAATTATAATAAAGCAGTGAAACGTTGTCATATATAGAACGTACTAGTTCCCTTAACTAGAGCCGACTATACCCAAACAAGCGCTACATTTTTTTTATTGCTGACAGTTTAGCGCTTGACTGTGATCTCACCTGCTTGTCAGTGATGATACAGTCTAAGATGGAAGCGCGCTAACCTGTTAAGAGGCGATATACCCCTTACGGTTTCTACACAGCATCCTACCGGAACACAAATCTCTTTGTTTGGCGGTGCGTCTTTGCTGGTAGGGTGGTAACTAGCCATGACCGAAGCCTCCCACCCGTCACTAGCCACGGCCGAAGCCTCCTACCAGTCCTACATACCAAGCCACATTCTATGCCTACAAAATAAATTGCAATGCGTGCCTAAAGATGGTTTCACTTCCAAGCTATTTCGATATCAATAATAGTGGTACGAAAACTTTCAGTGTATCAAGTTAAAGTAAGCATTTATTATACAATTTCATTGAAAACGACGTGACCCGAAATTGCTCTGTAAAGTAGTATGTAAGTATGTAAGTATGTAGCAGCCCATTAACGTCCCACTGCACAGGAGAGAGGGTTTTTAGAGCAGAGACACACTACGCTGCTCCATTGCGGTTTGGTAGGCTTAGTACAGAAGTGCACTCTCTTAGTCCGATGTGACAGGGATCCGATACGATCAGAGAGAGATCCAAGGCACTGGGGTGGATTACAACACCAATTTTCCAACTTCAGGTAGATATTGAGAAAATCTTAATAGAAAACTTAATATGCATTTTTTAATTAACCCCACCCGAAGACTCAAACCCAGGACCTCATGGCTGTGGCCGAACATGGTAACCACTTGACCAATGAGGCAGAAATTGTTCTGTACCATGATATAAGATTTCTTTAAATTATCTTATTTTATTTATATGAAATCTCGTCATATTTTATAACACACATAAATAATAAAAATTGAGAATATATATTACTCTTTTATTGCTGACAGATCAGCGCTTGACTTTAATCTCACCTGTTTGTAAATGATGATACAGTCTAAGATGTAATCGCGATAACCTGGTAAGACGTAATTTACCTTTTAAGGATTCTACACAGAATCTTACCAGAAAGGAACTCTTTTGCTTGGTGGCGAGTCTGGGTGTGCACACAAATTAGAAAGTCCAATTACCAAATTTACCCTATCGGGGATCGAACCCAGGATCATTGTTAGCAAAGCAAATACATCACTGAGCCAACTAAACCGTAATAATACGACTATTCAAAAATTAAAAATTCCAATAACACAGTTACAATTTAGACTAAATTTGGTATAAATGAAAACCTTTATATAAACCTAGAAGATAGACTAACTGCATTACTGGGTCTAGCATTGCACAAAGAATTAATGTATGAGTATGATTTTATTAAAGTGCTCTTTGTAGCCTGAAAAACACAATAAGTAAAAGAGGATAAAGACTTCGGAGGCTAACACAAAAGAAAAAGTTGAAGAGGAACAGAAAAGTTTCTTTTTAAACCGTATATTTTGTACAATAGTTTTTTTCGAGTATAACATAATAAATTCTGAATTGTAATACAATTTTATTTGTATGAAACATATAATGTAACGCATTGAGTAAATGGTACCACACGTTTGCAAATTGCAAGGGGATATTTAGTCCTTATTTTTACAATTACAATTAAAAATGTATTTATTTTAACACTGACACAAATACTTTCATCTTTCTTTATTATATAAAATGAGTTAGCAATGTCCTATGTAAGAGATTTCATTCATATATAAGTTTGAACTTTAAAGCTTCAGTTATAAAGCACAGTGGTGAATCTTGTAGGCTTTTTATTCAGAGAAGTCACGGGTTTTAATCCCGGGTAGGCACCATTAAGTTATTACTTATAAAATTCCAATTATGTACCTAATTGGCCTTTAGATTCATCATAGTGCTTTACGGTGAGAACTGCCTCATTGGTCTAGTGGTTAGCATGGTCGACTACAGACATGAGGTCCTGGATTCGAGTCCCGGGTCGAGCCAATTCAAAAATATCAATATTGAGTTTTCTATTAAGATTTTCTAAATATTTGCCCAAAGTTGGGAAGTTGGCGGCGTAGTCCACCCCCGTGCCTCGGGGAGCACGTTAAGCCGTCGGTCCTGCGCCTGATCTCTCTCCGATCGTGTCGGATTCCCGTCACATCGGTGTATAAGAGTGAAGGAATAGAGAGTGCACCTGTGTACTATGCCTGCCAATCCGCAGTGGCGAAGCGTGGTGGGTCTATGCTCTAAAAACCCTCTCTCCGAGGAGTGAGGAGGCCTGTGCCCAGCAGTGGGACGTTAATGGGCTCGCTGAGGTCTCGTGGTCTAATGGTTAGTTATCTACATGTTACAAGGAAATTCCTCTGTCGTAATAAAACTCGTTACATATGCTTACCAATAAAAGGATACGGACTCCTAAAATGAGAATTGAAATAACACAATTTATAAAACAAAACTTATAACACATAATAAATCTAAATAATCCCTGGTCTCATGGCCTAAGACAGAATACCGAAAGATTTAAACAACAACAAATTAAAGGAATAATATCCACAATTGATAAATTTTCTCAAATCTTGACAAGTTGGTAAAAGTTTTCAGTTTCTCTTAATGTTTAATTACGAAAAGAATACGGCTTAGGATTTTAACTAACGAAGCTTCTAATTGTGTTAATTATGTGAAGGTAAAGAATAATCTTTTATAATTATTCAGAAATTGCTTTCTATACCCAAATAAATTAAACAAAGTTTAATTTGCCTAATTATTTTGGGTACTAAATTGTCTAAACAATATGGTATAAAAACAATATGCAGTTAAAACCTAGTTGATACGATATCATAAATAATTCGTATAAGCAATGGAATGATTGTGATATTAAAATAAAACAAAATCCAACATTCATATTTTGACAGACACTTTTTTGTTAACAAGTAAGCGCTTAACTGTAATCTCACCTGATGGTTAGTGATGATACAGTCTAAGAAGGTAGCATGCTGACGACTTAACAGTTAATTTACCCCTTACGTCATTGGCCATCTTTAAAATACGCCTGAAAGTGTTCTAATTATTTGAAAATTACTGTGAATAACACGTTTATTTATTGTAATTTTCATTACATTGTATATTTTTGTTTTATATCGTTTCTATGTACATATTCAATATGTATTTACAGATTCCTTTCACATATATGTAGATATTTCATACACAATTACCTTATTTGTTTCTAAACCTAGCTCATCTATAAAATGAACGTAATATGGATACATCAAAGAAATTTAAGAAAAATTTTGTAACAAAACATTGTATTTTGATAAATAAATAAATTATTGAAATAGAACTATTATTTATTTATGTATATTATTATATTTAAGTTTCTGGCACTGTTCTGTCCTATTATTTTATTATAGTCACTTTCCCATCATGCAAAGGATTTCTGGAAGAGATTGCTTGTAGCAATAAGACCGCCTTTGCACGCTTAAATCATAGTAATAAGTCTCTTACTACTATTACCGTAGCCTCCTAGTCAAGATTCAGATAAAATTGAAAAAGAAATTACCTACACTTACCGTGCCGGGAATCGAATCCAGAACTTACGCTAGTGTAGCAAATACAAACCATTACGCCAGCTTGACTTACAAAAGGGATCTTTACATTAAAACAAGTATACAGTAACGTTAAACCGTAACGTTTAAAATTTATAAAAATAAATTTTGTTTTAGATAACAATATGTAAAAGTATTGAGTTTAAAAACCGTTTTACTGGTATATTCTATGGAAATTTAAAGTACGTCGGTGTACCCCTAAATGGTTTGGGGTATCCAGACATTTTCTTATCGCTGGTCATTCAATAAAATAATAGCACCTCTTTGTAAATGAGGCCGATAATCATGAAATATACTAAAGAATTCTTTACAGATTTACAAGAAATATGAATTTTATACGTTGTCAAATTCTTCGTCGTTTTAAGCTACATGAAAAGAGAGTTAAAGGACGCGAATAAATACAAAGAAAAAAAGCTACATTCTATAAAGTATAAAAGAAAACCCATAAATAATATTTAAGCCCAGATTAAGTCGTGGCAACAGGCGGCAGCGGAGTCTAATTTCTCTTTTGTTAATCTGACAGGTTCGTTGACTGTCACTTTTGACTTCAAAGAATTACCTCGCTCTTTTGTTGTGTATAAAATTGCGGAGACTTTAAATGCATGTTATTCATACTTCTTCAGTGTGCTATCATAAATTAAGCAACATACAATTTCTATCGTATAGCTTACTAACTTTTCCCCTCGGTGTTACCGGCGTAGTTCTCAAACCCGTGAGCACGTAGGGTTACCTGTTCTTAATGAGTATGTACATCGCTAAAGGGAGATGTATTCTGAATTTCAAGTTAATCAGGCAAATAGTTGTAAAGATTTCAAATCCCGTCGGAATATGGAAAACCTTATTCTTAGTGAGCGCCTATGTCACGTAACAAGCCTTATAGACCACGCAGAGCTTATTTCTGTGATTTTTTTGAAGTCAAACTTCTAGGCGCATGGGGGTAAAGTTTTTACGGATAAAACGCGTCAATATCGTCACAAAGATCTGCGTTTTTTATGCTTATTCGTTTGAAGGTTAGGTAGTTTTAATATTTACAAATAACATGCATTTTAATTTGTCATTCGTTATTTAAAAATTCAATATACCATTTTTCATAAAATATATCATAAATTCTCTTTTCTAAATTTTAAATTGAAAAACAAAATTTGATTAATAATTTCTAATATTAAAAAAAAACACGTGGCATTTTTCTTTCGAATTTGTCATTTGAGACATCAATAAATTATTTTTATTAATTTTTGACACACTCTTAATATTTTAATGACAATTAAATTCATTAATTTCCTTACATATCTTCCTTTTTCCCTCCCTCTAAGTCTCGGAAATCTGAAGTTTTAGATTTGAATAAATATAAACAAGATTTAAAAATTTGTTTATCAAAGAAGTTTCACTTTTAACATGTGTACTTTGTATGTACGCAATTTTAACTTTGTTTTCCTACGTTTTAATATTTAGTCTGCTATTCGGGGCAGAGACGATAAAATCCATCCAGCCGTGTTTTAGTTATAAATAGTGTCATTAACAAGACTTTTTATATACATATAACTTTAGTATTTTTTTAACATTACAAAGAACTTCAAAACGTAGAACAAGATCGTCTAAAAGAATCTGAAGATAATTTTTAAATTTAATAAACAAGAAACGTATAAATTATGAATTCATTTCACTAAGTACATTTAAAATAATTGAGTGCTTTTACATTTATAAGGAATTAGTAATTTATACTTCAATGACTTTGGAAGAAAAATCTATGCAAAATATCTTCTTGTATATTAAAATCCTAACAGAAATGTTGATAAGAGTTATTAAAAATATGCAGGTAATATATAGAATAATTTGTTTTTTGTAAGTTACTAAATTATCCACGTATAATGTGAATAATGGATCGACAACCACAGAACCGGAAATACATAAATCTGTAAATATACCCTTTACAGAAAATTCGATAAAAAATTTTTACAATTTTGAATATAACGCCAAAAACAGCCAAATCACACTCATTAATCAACAGAGCATATTCTTTGAAGCGGTGTTTTTGATTGATTTAAAATGAAATAAGGGTTGACTACGCAGTTTTTGTTTAAAATTTAATATAGCGGATATTTGAAGACTTTCCTCCTCTAATATTCTTTCTCGGCTATAGCAGTAACAATACAGAAGAGTAACCATGTTAAATGCCAACTCTAAGCCGAAAATCTTATGTTTTGTATAACATAGAGTACCAGAACATCTGCTTCTATAAACAAAGCAATCGATTATGTTGATAACATTTTCGATTACCGTTTGATTGCACTGCCGTCATTTTTAGTTAACCCAGTAATTTGGCCGCGCCTGTTAACGGAAATAACCGACGCATACCCCGCCCCCGCACGGACTTTTTTGCGTCGATCGCCCCGCGGGTCGAATGATGCTAAAGTGGCTCTTGGGAGTTAAATGTTCATGAAAGACTACTAAATGTTATAATTTTTATCTTTGCTAATAGTTAAACTACACAATGTTATCTTTTGTTTATTAAACTAAGGTTCTGGTGAAGCGTCATGTTGCGCTAAACTTTGAGATAGTGAAAAAAGTCCGTCTTGTATTCATAGGCTCATATCTTAAAAATTAAAACTTACCTGAAGAGTTTTCATTGTTATTCAAATCACTTATACAATAAAAAATCACTAATACACACTCGCAGTTTACAAAATACCACGAAAAAAAAATTTACGAACTTTGACCCGACACACGCACCGTTACTAACATTGTAACTAATTTATTTTTTGTTTTTTTCTGTTTTCTGGTCTTATCTCTACGCATATTGTACGATGGCAGTTACCGAGAAACGAAATAAATAATACACATTATGGCTTAAAATGAAAGAGAAGCTTATTTTTAATATACCGATTCCCAGAGTTGACGCGTACTATGGTATCATATCGACCAGTAGTTGACACGGACAATGGATTAACGGATAACTTTAATCTTGTTCAATTTTTCATATACTAAATGTTTATTAGTTGTAGGGGATGATACATGACATTAAAACAGTTTTATTTTATTACTCCTAATATAAAATCGTATATACGAAAAAAATTACAGCTTCGTCTATTGAACGCTCTTGTTTGAAGGTTTAATTGTAAAGTAATTAGTTTAAGAATTGAAAAATATAACTTGTCATTGTTACCATTGGTTTTAATTAGCATTAATGTACAAAATTAGAGTACGTAGCTTTAATTCCAAGCGGTCTCTAGATTTGTCTACAATGAAATAGAAAATTAAATAAACTATAAGAATATACAAACACATAAATAAATTAGTTTTTCACTAAATGCATATTAAAGTATATATATTTTGTAAATTTTTGTATCTGTTGAAACTGGTCTGGGACACACAGATTGAATTGTTTACAAGTCTATTTAGGATATCAATTGCAGAAACATTATGTAAATTATATATAGATTAATTACAAACAGGAGAGTATCCATCTAATTTTTCCTTTAGAAGCGGTTGTTCAGTAAGTATTCAGTTTGCGTGAAAAATGGATAAAGTTGAACTCTTGCAGTCATTAAATATTTCTGCCTGAAATATTTTCTATTATAAGTATTTTACGAGCTGCAAGTTGGAATAAGAGGCGTGGGTTGCTATTAATTCAAGCGATATAAAAACAAACTCACGAAGTATATAAAAATCAAATTTAAAATATTTTAATGTAGTAAATTTATGTGGCAGATGTCTCAAAGGTATATTCATATATCTGTTTTTATATTATTTCTAATAAGTTAATATCTCTACTTGTCTTAATATGCAAATCCACCCATAATTGGCACTGCTTTATGACCCCCTATTCTTTTATATTGTCATTATAGTTGGCTGTTACTATACTGCACATTATTTTAAAATTGGTTCGCAAGAAGGACGATTACTTGTAGATTAAATCGAAAGAAGATTAAATCGCGCAAACCACGACTATTTCATAGCGTGCACGAGACAATTTTCTTTCAAAGCATTTTACGGCTCAATAAGTCTTATTTATTATCTATTCATGTATATATATCTCACTCGAAATTATTTTTTGTAAGTTACTTTAGATAGATAGATCGAATACTCCTTATTGTACACCACAAACACGAAACAAATAGCACAAAAACAAACTTAAAAGAATAGTACAAATAGGCGACCTTATAGCTTATTAGCGATTTCTACCAGGCAACCTTAGGGTTAGGGAGATTATGTGAGGTAGAAAGGATAGATGGTGTCCTAGTCCTAAAAAAATAGTAAGAGAAAGCTTATTATAAGTCCATTGCTGAATACAGACTTTCTGGGAGTTTACCATTCTGTTCTATCACGAGGGTAGCAGGCTCCACATATAAAACGTCGTTTCCTTTCACAAAAAATTGTAAAGTTGGTATTAAAATTAGGCACATGATTTTATAAAGCGAATTACAAGTCAACGTATATACCGTGCCCCTTTTTCAGCAATATTTAATCCTCACGTCTTGCCCCTAGAGTTTTCAATAATATATAAATCATAAAACTATTTCTACTTCTTTTCTTACCTATGTTCGTTAAAGCAATAAAAAATACCATCCAACTGATATTTTCCAAACCTATTTCCTGGGCAAGCCGAAGATCGTTTTAGACCATTAAACTCAATCAACAGAAGATCTTCCAAACTACTCTAGAGTTGTAATTTTACAGCGTGATTCCACTTACAAAATAAACGGTACCAAAGTACAGATTTATCCCACAGAATCGGGTAATAAGCGAGTGACATTACGGGGAATGCTTAGCTTAAAATAATCGTAAATATATTCAATAAGCAAACTTTGTCCAAAAGTTCAATGAACCTTTCCGAATAGTTCAATAAATTTCTATTTCTCGCAATATAATCATCAACACTGAAATTACATTGATATCATGTTACAAAATAACAAAATATAATTGTATTGGGGGCGAAGGAGCGCAAAGCAATCAATTGAGAAGTATCGCCGCGCGACGCAAATTGATTCCATTACTGCAAGCCTGCTGCTCTGATTGCGGAGAAATATGTTTTATTTAATCTCATCGGATCAACGACAAATACTCAGAAGCTCTTGATAAATTGATTTTATATATGTCCCATGACTGCCTCATTGGTCTAGTGGTTAGCATGTTCGACGGGTCGGGTCAATCCAAAAAAAAAATGGATATTGAGTTTTCTNGTGTCAGATTACCGTCACATCGATGTATGAGAGTGAAGGAATAGAGAATGCACTTGTGTACTATGCCTGCCAATACGCAGTGGAGCAGCGTGGCGGGTCTATGCTCTAAAAACTCTCACTCATATGATTGTGCCCAGCAGGGGGACGTTAATGGGCTGTTACTTACTTATATACCCTAGTATACAATAAAATAAACAAGAAACTGAACACATATTCCCTGACATGTGTAGCATGTAAAAAATTGATTAAGTTACTGTTACTAAGCTTTCCACAATAATATTAGTAGTCGAGTATACATATGAACAAGGACATAAATTCTCGAGTACTCTAGTTTGAATTGAATAACTTAAGGAAGGAAGCATACTAAGTACAGTTGTTTAAGTTACAGTCATGTCATTATTCCTGTAATAAATATACCTATTTGAAACCAAAAGTGATGACACCGAATTGCACACTAAGACAATTGGAAGATGTACAACATCTTCTTTTGAAGTGTTGTAGAATTCAGAGGGAAAGACAATCACTGATAACTCGGTATGGTCAATTATTTTTGGTATTGGTCTCATACAAAGCATGCTGAATATTCCAACTTCATATATAGCAATCGAATATAATAATGTATAATGTGTACATATCAGTGATTTATATTAAATCGAAGTTACAATGGGGCTGACGTGTCCTGTGAACAAAAGCAAAACAGATTTACTTGCATGCTATATTAGTATATAGCATGCAAGTAAATCTGTTTTTTAGTAAATAACTAATAATATTACACAATACTACTTAGCATGTGAAATATTATACCACATCATTATCTCGTATAAATTATCGAGACACTGGAAGCACAAGTGTACTTGAGAGTGTCTTAACATTTTAAATATAAAATTTAAATGGAAATGTTTTTATAGTAGCAATTTTATGAAACAATAAAGATTTTTATTTATAAATTTTAAAACACTTCATTTTAAAATGTTGAAGGCGGGATAAATCCAAGTTTTGATGGTCTTGTTGGCGCAGCGGTTTGAGTACCCGCTTTAATAGCAGAGGCCCCGGGTTCAATCCCCGGTAGGACAAATTTAGAAAATAGTATTTCCTAATTTGTCTCAGTCTGAACTGGTGGGAGGCTTCGGTCGAGACTAGTTACCACCCTACCAGCAAAGACGTACCACCAAACAAATAGATTGATGTTCCGGAACGACGCTGTTGAAACCATAATAGGTATATCGCCTTTTATCAGCTTTAGCGCTCTTCCATCTTAAACTGCATAATCACTTACCATTTACTGAGAAAGCAGTAAAGCGCTAAACTGTCAACAATAAAAAAGTAAGTCTAATTAGTATTAAGGAAAGGTAGATTGAAAATTATATTGAAATCGCTCAAAGGTATATATTTATATAAAATGAATGCGTAGACTTTGTATATTAAGATTACGTAATATAGTCACAAAATTAATTATTACTTTGTTTTTCACAGCCATATTAACTTTACCTTCACCAGAGAATACAGAGAATTAAAGTAACGGTAAAAATAAATAACGCCATAACGCAAATCACAAGATGGTTACTATAAAAGAGAGCTTGCATAAAAATAGCACGAAAATCTTTATACACAATGGTTTATTCTGTACTCATCCGCAGATCATTTTTCATCGTCGGCTACCGGTGACTGATAAACTTAAGAAATACTCCCTTCGCCTTACCCGGAACCTATTTAAAATTCTGAAGATTATTTGAATAGATTTTTGCATGCTCTTTTAAATTTTCAATGATCTGACAGTAAAGCACTTCTTCAAAATACGAGTATTTTATCAATTTTTCATTTCATTAGACATGGACATAACATTTTTGTTTTTGTAATCACACTTCTTTCTACTGATCGATTAAAAACTTTACCAAAATATATCAATATCACTATCTGAATCTGTATCTGTATCTATATCTATATATATAGGACTAGCAATACCCCGCGGTTTCACCCACGTAGATACCGATCTCGTGGCAATGGAAAGTCTACTAAGTCGGACTTATTTTCTTAGATTAACATTTTAAAATTCGTTATATCTTGAATAGGCTGTCCTATTTTATAAAAAGTATTTTACAGGTATTGTAATAGCCTTTAATAAAATATTTATCGGAGAGCAATAATCTGTGGGACGCTGTGTTGGAATGCAATAGTCTGTGGAACGCTGGTGCCATCTGTCTATCGGCGTGGGGCAGAGTAAATAAGTGACAGTTCGGCGCACGTCTCTCCAGTTCTCGGGTCGCCGGAGCGGTCGACTTTTGAAACTGTCGGGAGATTATAATGTTCAATCACTTAAATTGAACATTATAATCTCAGTTAATTAATAAAGTGTTTGATTGCACCAATATTACCCATTAACGCCCACAGTATGGAAAATGAATTATTGATGCTATTAATGACGATTTCGGCGGAGAACCTATTCTATTCTAGAATGCCCCTATTCTTTATGCTTCTTTCCTTTTCTCTCTTACTTTCTGACATAATTAATAAGATAAGGATTAATACAGAGGTGTAAATAATATGGTTTGATTATTGTTGGCTCTTTTATTAACTTTTAAAATATAATAGACACGTTTTACCTGAAATAAAACGTATATTAAACTACTTACCTTATTAGAAGCTTAATATAATGAGATAGGCATATCCGTTTCCGTTGTGTATTACCTCTCTTTCTAAATTATATTTCCGTCTCTTTCGCACATGCCCCTTCCAT
>JACTOM010000330.1:247460-383650 GCA_015832385.1 Elymnias hypermnestra
CCTAGTGAAGGTAGAACATTAAAACAAAAATATTAACTGTAAAAACACGTTAAATAAAATATGTAGAGGTACAAATTTAATATAAAACAGTATCGAACGGTTAACCGTTAATTATAAATTATACTCGTACAAAACTTGTGCAACTCACGTGTAGGTAGGTACAATGGTAGTACACTTCACTATTATATATCTGTAAGTTCACTAGTATATGTATAACTAGGAACTAAATTTTAGCAGTTGAAGCACAAGTTTTCACAACGGAAATTTTCAAGCCAATGATGAACATGGCGGTTCGAATCTCGAACGTTTCTCACCCCCCCACGCCTGGTGTATGGAAGGGGCATGTGCGAAAGAGACGGAAATATAATTTAGAAAGAGAGGTAATACACAACGGAAACGGTATGCCTATCTCATTATATTAAGCTTCTAATAACGGTCAAGTTGTTTAATAAAGTGATTATAGTGGCTTAACTACAGTAGTTGGACAAATTGGTATCATGGATTGTTTTGCAGATATGAATACGTTCTATAATATCGTAGAACATTTGATTTTGTTCTTTCATCAATAGTTTCCGCAGTGAACGCGATTACAGATTTTTTGTTTCACAACTTGGCTTACATTAATGCATTTTATTATAGATCTCTATTTCTTAAAAAATAATATAGGATGTATCGCACAGTGAAATGCAGTTTTTTAATGGGGAAAAAATTTTTGAAATCAGTCTAGTAGTTTTTGTGTGAAAACGTTACAAAAACACAAATGTTTCCTCTTTATAATGTTACTTTTAATAAACATACTAGACGATGACTGTGCATTCATAATTAAAGTTTTCTTCATTCATAGCATTGAAATCTGTATTTTAAAATAATAGAAGATTTAATCGAATTACCACCATCCAGATTAAAACAACTTGTTCTAATTCAGTCTCCTTAATATTAAACTATTGTCGTAACATCAGCATTAAAAACACGTAGAGCTGACACATTGGACACGTGAATAAGTAATTTTACGTAGACCAAATATAACACATCTAAACAAGTTGATCCATGATTAAAATTAAAAGACTATCTTGATTGTTGAATCATACTTTACTTAGGATGACATTTTATAATTAACTATGGAGAACAATATACACACTAACCGTATGTCTTAAACATGTTTATTCAGAAAACATTTCATTTGAGACATAAAGCGACAAGGAGAAGTTAGCATTTACTGTAACATCGGGCAACTACAGATGCGCGTTAGAACTCATAGAGGGTAACGTAATTAGTACAGTGTTTAACTCTAAAAGGCTTAATTAGATAAATAAATTACAGCAGTGGCGCTCTTTAACCCATTTGAGTAAATTAATAATTTTACTATAAGATATCAAGCTTAATAGTCGTTATTTTTAACCAACATCAGCAAGTTCAGCACTCAATGACGTGTTTTTATAATTATGTTGGTGATGTATGTCACATTTTAAAGTCTGGTTTATAAAGTAAAAAGAATTGGCAATCATAAGGGTTTTTTTTCCACGCTGGGAAATTCCTTTACGCACCCCGTTCAGACAAAATCTTATCTTAGGAAGGGTGTAGGAGCAGCGCAAATCTACGCCTTCTAACTCCCAACCTCCTACGTCGGAGAAGAGGAGCGTCAATAGAGTCCTCCCTATGCCTCTCATATGCCTCCTACAGCGAAATAACAGATTCGCAGAAGGAGGCCACTGCCTTCCACTACCTTTCGCTAGTGAACATTGCGCCAACTACACCATCCAACGAAAGGTTCCCTCTGACCAACGACGTCAAAAGATGCCGCTGGGGTCCTCATGCCGGGCATTCTACCAGAGTGTGCTGCACCGAATCAATAGGTGCATCGCACTCATGGCAGACGGGCGTTTCTTGCCGAAACAACCATGTCCGGTCAACAGCCTGTAAGAAGGAGATCCGTGGTCCCTAGACAACCATTTGGATGTGGATGGATCGCCCCCACCGTAACCAGACCCGCCGTTGAAGATTCCAGGTCTTCACGCTACCTTTGGATCAGTGCTCTCTCTGCTAAAGACCCCATCCTTCCAGCATCGTCAGCATCCGTTGATGGTCGTTCGGTACTTGCAGCCTCCCTGCACCGATAGGTGTCTGCTAGAGTCTCCTCCCGCAGTTCCAAGGGGGGGTCGCCTGCCAAAAGAGTAGCCGCCGTCCACGAAACTGTACGGTATCCCCGTATTACCCTGACCGCTATTATAAGGGTTGGCAAAGTTAAAACTTATAAAAATATAATAACAACATTTACGTAGAATGTCCGACATTAGCTAATTTAAAAATACTTAATTTTTTAAAATCTCTCCAGTAATTTTTAAAACAGTATAGTATGGTGGGTATCATTAGCATCCTTGGAATATAAGCTAAATCACCAGTCGCAGGCCCAGTTGTAAGGGTCGCAACAATCTTTTTTAGATTGGTATTTTAAAACTCATTATATCTTTAAATGGAATGTCCGATTTTAATTTTTTTGTTCTACCAGCAATAGTTTCCGCAGCACACGCGATTACAGATTTTTTGTTTCACACTTTGGTTTTTTTTTTTTTGAGAAAGTAATATAGCCTATGTCGCGCAGTGAAAATGCAGGTTTCTAATGATGAAAACATTTGTGAAATCGGTCCAGTAGTTTTTGTGTGAATACGTTACAAACATACATACTTACATACAAAAACACAAATGTTTCCTCTTTATAATATTGGTTTAGATAAAGTTGTTTATATAAATATTTTGACACACAAATAACTCGTATCGAATAAAATACATGAATAAATACGAAACGTAACTCTCATTTGAAAACGCCCGTTCACACTTTTCGTAACACTACTTCTGTTCGTCGTAACACACGGTTTTCACACATTCACCAGCTGAATCCCCAAATCAAGCGTGTGTAAAGAAGTTTTACCTGAAAACCTCAAATGGTAAAGGCTGTATGAATAATTCAAAGAAATTACATTTTTATATAATTGCCCGCAATTCCTAACAGATGGAGACAACGTTTTCACTACTCCGAAACACATATAAACGAGCTAAGCACTAGACCAAAATAATTTTAGTAGTCACTAATATATAATATAATTTTATGCCTCAATTTATGGTGGCGAAAAAAAGTTATAAAACATTCAAATTACAGGAGTATAAAAATAAGTGTTCATAAAAATAATAGAGATAAAAATAAGTAGTCTTATACATGTATCAACTATAATTTGAACATTTATCCTATTACTTCGTTTCTTTTGTTGTCAGCCATTCGACATTATCTCTCATTTGTACGGAATATGAAAAAAAATGTTATGCGATTAATGAATCTTTTGTTATATTCCTCATTGATTCACGTTCATTAAATCAATCATCACTGTGACAGTGCGATTCGATGGCGAGATATAATATTCCTGACGAATTATTTTATGGCACATCTTTTTATTATCACATATTATTTAAAATTCACGAATTTATATGTCATTTTCTAAAGGTGTTGATTTGTGGGAGGCTTTGCCAATAGATAACGCCATACCAACAAATGATTAACGAGTTAGTGTGGTTTCTTATACAGTATCGTTTTTTGAGATAGTCATTACCATTACCCTAGAATTACCTTATATACATTTAAAACATCTACTAGTATATAATCCTGACGTGATATTTCCTGACTTCCAACATATATATTTTCACTATATATTGGTCATCAAATCATTTCTATAAAACAAAAAATTTGAAGTACTCTAAATTAAAGTTTAATTTAGAATAACTGATAACTAACTAGGGTATTTACAAGAAAAGCAATATTCCCGCCTTGCCACCAATTTGTTGGTCATGTTCCGGTTACATAAATGTATTTAATATATAACTAACGCTAGGTTCAAAAGCTGATCGGGACACTTAAATATTTATATTTTTAATTATACATCTATTTAAATTTGACCAACAAATCTCTCCTAGCAATTTATTGCCTATTGTTAGATCCCTATTGCGAAAAGGTAGCGCTAAGTAATACCAATAAGATCCCAATGAATATCTTTTTTGGTGCTGGAACTTGCTCTCTCTTTCCTAAGCATTGTGTCTCAAATATAACCAACAGCGAAAAGTCGATAGAACGTCTTGGTATAAAAGAAGATGTAGTGACTAAAATAGAGAAAGATGGTTTGGGCACGTAGAGAGAATGAATGAAAGGAGATTGGCAAAAAGGATTTATGAGTCAAGAGTGAATTGGAAAGTTGGAAAGGGAAGACCAAGGCGTACGTTCCTGGACCTAAGCCAGGACATTTTAAATAACGGCCAGGTCAAGAGTTCCCCAAACCGACGAACTTGTATGAAAGGTTTAATGAGAATGAAAGAAGCGAAGGAGATATGCAAGGATCGTGGAAATAGGAAGGAGTGGTCTCTGCCTACCCCTATGGGAATGAGGGGAGATGCTATGTATGTACATAGGAGAAGTCCGACTTTCAATAAGTATAATGAGGGCTATAACTTTCTCATTGTTACTACTTTGTTCGATTACTCATCACTCTGTGAATGTACTCGTAAAATTATATGAAACTATGCTTAAAATTACACTGACAATAAACGTTACATTTATGTCCTCAATTGCTTATAATTAGTGACCGGGAAAGCCAACAAAACAAATCTAATGAATTGCACATGTCAGGGAGAGTCCAATTATATCGTCTGTGACATTTTCATTCATCATTCATGATGTAAAGTAAGAAATGAGTGTAGCCACATGACGGATGTGCTTTTATTACACGCTTCACGTAACCTTCCCCTCGTTTTCCCCGCATCCATAATCCTGGTCCACATTTATTCACTCAACTGAAATACATTGCTACGTTAGATACGTGATGTTTATCTCCTGTTATAGAGTCATGAATATTCATACCATGATGTGATTTTCTTACTTTAACAATAAATTTATAAGCATAAACAAAATATCATATTATAGCGTCATGAAACTAAATGATGTTCTGGATATCTGACCTCATCACTTACCATGTTAACGACTCCGGTATTTCCGATAGTTTAAGTTTCTTTATAGCAAATTTAAGAAGTTTATTATGTTTAGGGAATAAGTTAGTGATACAAAATCATTATTTCTCATATTTATTTCGAAACGATACAATTTTTCTAAGAGCAATATGCAATATAATGCTATTGCTACGAATATATACACAATATGAAGGTGAAATATTTGGAAAATTAAATCAAAATCGTAATCTACGATATAAAATTATCCGTATTTTTTTTAAATATTTATACGTTGTAGTTTTGGCGTCAGTCAGGTATAAAAGCGCAAATATAAATATTATTACTTATTGAATTTTATCACGTAGATTACTAAGTGTATATATTGGTAGTTGGTTTTTACTAGATAGTTGGTTATCGTATATTATCTTACCTCTCTTTGCAATGACGAATATAGACTTAAATAGAAACTTGTCACACAAAAGGAGTATAATAAAAGCCTATGATCACTATACCAAGCAAGCTTAAAGTAATTTATAGCGTGATAGGACGAAGAGATAAATGTATTAAAATATAATATTCGTTGTTGTTTATCAGGCTGCTTCGCAATTTAATAATATTCTTGAAGATTACAAATACGCTCAAATAGACACATAACTCAATTAGTTTATACGATTATGAACTTAATGCGAATACCAATTTAGATTTCCCTTTAACAATGAAAACGAAACTATAAAAATAGTATTAATTGTTTAATCTTTAATTCAGTCGGAATTGAGAAAACAAATACACAATCTTTGCTTTTCTTATGAAAGGTGAAGATTGCATTTGATGAAACATAGATAGAAACATTATTGTGTTTATGTCGATTGCTAGCATGATCATACAATCGCTGAAAGAAATATGCTTTCATCAGGCGTCTCGCGCCAAACTAAAAAATAATTTTTTTTATCAGGTATATAAGCCTCATTGACGTATATCCTGAGAGGGTATAAGTGCTCTAGCTCTTAAAATCCTTAATATCTCACAGCGTTGTTCCCACACACGGAGGTACTTAATATCAAATTAAATCCTTTAAGTGCACCTAAATCTGATGGTAAACCAAATATGCTCAGAAGCTGAAGTTACCTTAAACTCTAGGTCTTAAATTAGATCGATATTACGAATATTATATGCTCAACGTGACATTTGCAACGTAATGTTATAATGAGTATTTTAAGTTTCCCAAGATACAGGTTACCCAATTTGGACAAATGTTCAATGTAGGAAACATTGGAAAGTCATCCTCTTTTGATCTGGTTTAAGGACATCGCAGTGGTTATAACACTCACATCTGTCACAGGGGGTTTGATTCCCACCAGGGCAAATTTAAGAAATTTTATCTTCTAATTAATTTGGATTGACGGAGGACCATGGCAAGATATCATCGTAACAGATAAGAAATGCCGCCAAGGAAAAAAGTTGCATTTCCATCAGATACAAAAACACTTGTGTGCTAAACGAATTAAGAGTAGATGCAGGATTTCATGTTTTTAAATTATTACGAATAATTTTTTTTTTTATTTAAATACAATCGGCGGTCATTGCTGTTAGTTTAATTAAAATTTAGTCTGTTATTTTGTACTACTCTTTGTATTTATACGAAAATAGTATTTAATTATGTTTGTTATAATTCCTCCATATCAAAGGGAAGGTCAGCCTCTCCAGGGATAACAAGGATTCTCTGGAGTAACGTGTGGGTCTTTTGCTACAATGCGATCTACATATTTGTAGAACACTTGAATCCACCCGCTTAGTCTTTAAATTACAAAAGGCTTGTCACATGAGTTGACACTTAAAGCAGGTTTAAGATCACTGTGGTTAGCACTTATTTATACTGAAAACAAATATAATACATAACTTTTAATTTTATCCAACATACAAAACAACGATTTGCTGTCTTATACTATTTAAAGATAGACATATTAAATAAGAAATATACACACTACTTTTTATCCAATTCCTACTATAGCTCGCACTCTATCTATTATCTTATTTCAGACACCTAACAGGTGCCTCAATTATTTATTAAGTCAATTTTGCTCTAGTTAAACTAGTCGGGCTGTTCAGCCGTTCAGCAAAAGTATGTAATTTCTGCTGCAGATTGAAGATGGGTAGAGCCATCAAGAGTATTATTATCCATCCAAAATCATAACATTTAGTAGTCTTTCATGCACATTTAAGTCCCTAGAGCCACTCTAGCGTCATTCAACCCGCGGGACAAGCGACGCAAAAACGTCCATTTGGGGCGAGGCACAGGACGGTTATTTCCGTTAGAAAGGTCTAGCTCTTTATAGGATATACGTATCAAATTTAACTTGTATTAGTTAAACCCGAATACAGTTCGCTGTAGCTCAGTATAATATTTCTTATATACTCGTATTTATCTACTTGGGGATTAAAAAACTATGCTATTCCTTATAATATCAGACATATTTTTTATTTCTGGATTTTTTTCTTTCTTTGCGTATATTTGCGTGGTCTGAGAATACGATGTAAACTATTTTTGATGACCCCAAATGATAATTATGGTCCACTCCAAAGATTTTTCTGCCAAAATTCGGTTATTAAAAAAAATATAGAACCCTTAATTTTCACCTTTCTACCAGCAAAATATACACGAGAAATAAATTATAAAATAAAGAAATATAAAAAATGTCAGTAGTCGCTTCAAAATCAATTCACCCATTTCGGAAATGGCTGTCACACAGATGTTCTAAAAAATATACTTTTTTATCATAATAATGTGTAAACTCCTACACGTTTATTAATATGTACATAGTGTCAATTGCTACATTGTAACGCGCTATCTTATTCGCGTTTAATATTGATAGAATCTGTGGTATACACAAGCTTCACTTACCTAAGTTATCCTCGGAAAACGTGGAAAATTAGCATACCAATAACATTGAATTATCCAAGCCTAATTTCAAACTGATTTTCTAAAGACAAATTAGAAGCGTAGCTCTATTTTCTAAACTCATTTGCTATTTCATTCAACAGTCGAGTTGAATTTGTGCCTCATTTGAATAAGGTTTTGGTGTATACTCAAAATTTCAAACTTTATATTGAACTTTCACGTATGAGTAAACTTTATTATTTTGTCAATTGACTATATTATTCAAATCCCTGAGTGTTAACTGTGGTTAATAATGTTACTGTTATAACATGATGTTCTAGTTTCTGGTGAAATTTATCAGCGTTATTTTAGTTATATCAGCAAATAGTAAAAACAGTTACATCAATTTTAAACTGTCAATAACGCTTACCTGCGTTATTTCTTGCTAAACTTTGTGGAATTTACTGTTTCATTATAAATATTGTTACAATAAAAATATTTTTACTATGAACTTACGAGATATTTATTAGACGCATTAATTACAACTGTTTCTGTGATGATTACTGTTTAGATAATTAATTATTATTGCACCAGCGAGACCATGTTCTTTAAGTAGATTATTTTACGTCTCTCTCTCTCTTGTCTGCCGCGGATCGGACTATTAGAAAGCATCTGGAGCGGATGATTTGCTTTCATCGGTTTATGTCTAGCGCCTCTTTTACCACCATGTAAAATTTGGAGGACGACGAGTTTTTTACTTGGTCGGTCCATGTTGATGGTGAGCAGCGACGCGATCGTTTGCCGCCTCTAAGCATTGTCTGTCCGAAATGTGAGTGTTGGCATATGGACAAACAAGTCTTTATTTTGAGTTGGTTTAGAATTAATGCACTGGTGCATTACGCGGTCCAAGGTATTCTTAAAATTCGTCGCCAGCACCACATCTCGAATGCATCGATTTTTTGCCTCTTTCTGGCTGGAATGGTCCACGTTTTCATTCAGACAGGAAGATAGGGAATACCAGGACTCGGATCAACCTGAACTTGGTTTTGATACTAATTTGTGTTGTTTAAACGGGTCATAGCATCTTATGTCATCCCAATTCACCTATTATATCAGATTATTTTACATAAGCAGCTAGAATAAGGTAACTTTAGACTTGTTGTTTTAAATTATTTATTATCAGTGTGGAATATCGTTTAAATGAATAGTAGAATAACAAATACAAATTTGCCGAAATATACTATGAAAAATTAATCAAGGTCTTCAGAAAATCCATACAATAATCTAGCTGTAAAAATATCCGCTTTAAAGCATTTTAGCATAAAACATTTAACGAAGTAGGCGGGCACGGAGCGACCCATTGTAATCGGTCCTTTTGTAGGCCTCGTTTCACCTTTTATTGTTTATTTTTGGGAACAAGTGAAGCTCAGTCGATAGGTTCTACACAGCTTTTATAGATATTGTATGTAATACAGCGATCTTTCAATAATATAATATCAAAGTAATTACCTGTACAATATTCTTTCAATTTTTTTCAATTACTTACACCCTATTTATATCTTGCTCAATACTTCAATCCTTAATAATTAACGTTTTTATTCATTCATTTTTTTAATGTTTTGTATAGTAATACAGTTTTTTTTTATTTTCTATTCATTAATTAAATTATATTTTCTGAAAAAAATTATATTTATAAAAACTTAAAATACCTAAGGTTTTTTTTGTATGTAATGACTTTAAAAATTTCGTACTAGATGACGTAGCAATAGCTTCCAGTTTTGTTGTACGGTAAGTAGGAGCCCAGTAACGCCCCACTGCTGGGCACAGGACTCTTCACTTATATGAGAGAAGGTTTTTAGAGAATAGACCCACAACGCTTCTCCACTGCGGGTTGGCAGGCATAGTATATAAGTGTGCTCTCTATTCCTTCACTCTCATAGTCTGTTCTGACGGTCTCCGGTCACGGGGGTGGGTCCGAACACTCTATATCAATTTTTGAATTAGCCTGACCCGGGACTGGAACCCAGGACCTGAAATCCGTGGCCAAACATGCTAACCACTAGACTAGTGAGGCAGTTTTGTAGTAAATTATAACAATATAATTTTGAAGACAAAACAATCCCGTAATAATACGTCTATAGCATTGTTAGCATATTTGCATAGTACCGAATAATCCAACTCCTAATTCTCTGGACTATCTACGAAATACACACATAAATGATTGGCTAATTTCGCTATGTGTAACATGCGTCAGCAATATTTTCACTGACTGCTCAATTTATAGCCATATTAGCCAACCAATAAAAGACATAATTTTATTTTTGCTATTTTCCGGAATCACGACAATCGGTCATCCGAAACTGCCATCTCCTGGTGTCACGAAAATAATACATTCATCATCTTATAATAAATATTATTTAATTATTCTATGAAAAAAATACTGAAATTGACATTAACACGCGAGAACAACACTACATAATATTAAAGCAGTTTTTAGTGACAATTAAATGTCGTTAACATTTTAAATAACGGGAATTAATTCAAAAATCTTGTCTTAAAAGTATTATTGTTCTTTAATGATTGAAACTTCATTATCCCATAATGACATGACGTATTTAAAGTTATACTTTTTTATATCGCCCTCAATTTTGTCCATCTATTGTTTGTCGCATTACACCCGACCGCGAAGTGGTGGTAAAATGAAAGGCTTTCTGCAGAGCAGCCATGGCCAATATGGCGTCACACTTGGCGTGCATCAGCCGTTTATTTAGCCTTGTAATTCTATAAAACCACACAAAGTTTTGTTAGCTTTTTTTCGCTTTGCTATTAGTTCTTGCTAAATTCATTTAGTTTGCGCATGTTAGGACAAATCTTTTTGTCAAATTAAATGTCGTAACTGAATTAACTGTAAAGTTACTTGATCAGCAAGGTCTGTACAAATTTATTTAATTCCTTAAAGGCTAATTAATTTCATACTCTTTAGTAAACTTTAGCTTACAACTTTATCCAGCAATCTTATCTATCATATTTATCCGTGTCATAATTAGAGGACAAAAAGCCGGTGAAGTTAATATTTAAAGTTATTAGATATTACGATAATATTAACTTTCGCGTTTAATTATCAGGAAAGCTTTATGAACTCTATATTCTCACTTTTAAAAAATGTAAATTATGCAATCAAGCACTAACTCTGTTTAATGAAAAAGTTAATTTCACCCAAACTGCGAAATATAAAAAGAGCAGCTGAAAATTATTACACGCGGTACAAAATTGGGGTGTCTGTAATGAATGAATATAAGGAGGAATTTTCAGGGACTCACTTTAATCTTGGAAAATTTATTTTTTGATATTATTTATTTATATATAAATCAGTAGCAATATCTTTTATATGATTAATAGAAATTGTACGAGTATTGTAAAATTCATAACACTTGGTTGCCCAAGCGTGATCGAACTTAGCTTCGAATGTAATAATTATTAGGTACATATAGATCAATTCAAACTCTTAACCATTAAGTAAAACGAATTAAGTATCTATTTATCTTTCACAAAACAAGTAATATAAAAATAAGTGAGTTCTTAGGTTTTTGTTAGCATTTTCATTAATTTAGGCATATTGTTTCACAATACGACACATATCCTCACTGCCCTTTCAAGGTTTGATTGTTCCCATCCAAAAAAAAAATAATTCTGACCAAGTTTTACATACCATAAAAGACATAATTTGTAAATGTGAAGTTATTTTTAATGTGAAAATTTCAATTTTTTAATTAACACCCCCGCAACCCCCCATGCGGGTGGAATTTCGTAAAATCCGTTCTTAGCCGACCTCTACTCGGCAAAAGGAATATTCTTACCAAATTTCAAGCCAGGTTCCAGAAATACCGCGATTAGTCAATAGATATCTCTTCAACCTGGATATCTCTTTTATATATATGTAGATTACTGCCTCATTTATCTAGTGGTTAGCATGTTCGACTACAGACATGAAGTCCTGGGTTCCAGTCCCGGATCGGGTCAATTCGAAAATCGATATTAAGTTTTCTATTTAGATTTGCTCAATATTTTTCGAAAGTTGGGAAGTTCGCGGTGTACTCCACCCCAGTCCCTCGGAGAGCACGTTAATTCATCGGGCCTGCGCCTCATCTCCCTCCGGTCGTGTCTGATTTCCGTTACATTGGACTGTAAGAGGGAAGGAATAGAAAGTGCACCTGTATACTATGCGTGCCAGTCTTCAGTGGAGCAGCGTGGTGGCTCTATGTTCTAAAAACCCTCTCTCATATGAGTAAGGAGGCTTGTGCCCAGCAGTGGGACGTTAATGGGCTGCTACTTTCTTTATATACTGGTATATGAAAACTGGTAAAAATAGAATTTTAAAAAAGAAAAGTATTTATTCGAGTGTATTTTGGATGCAAATGTATTATAACATGGTAAGGGTTACGATGTCAAATACGAGAACATTTTGCACGGTTTTACGCGATTGTTAAAAGTGAAAAGTAATTACTGGATTACAAAAAAGGTCAACGGGTGTTACAAAGCGGTGATTAACCTAACACACAATAAACTCCTACGTTACGAAGGGTAACGTTTCATTACCCTTTGGGACATAAATGCAGAGTTTTTCAACATGCGATAAAAAAATGTTTTCATTGAATACTGTATTATAATGATTTGCATAATCTTATTATTTGTATAATAATGTTGAACACATTTCGAAGAGGAGGTCGACTGCGAAATCTAACGTGGCAGGTCAGCGTTCAGGAATGTACGAGGGATCTTTTCCTTCAGAACCTGAAGAACGGTGTTCGAACAGTGTCTGTTACCAGTGATCGCCGAAACTTAACTACTTACAATGGCCATCATGTGAAAGTTCAAAGTCACGCAGTGAGCTATGGAAAACAACCGAGTATGTCCAAGTGTTCTAATCAGAAATCAGCAGATCCGTAAACGAACCAAAGTCACCGACATAGCCTTGCGAATAGTGAAGTTAAATTGGTAATGCGTGGAAAAAATAATCCGCACGATCCATGGACCTTGGGTCCCAAAGGTGGTGGTATAGCAACCTCGGATCGCTTGCCGGGTGTAGGTAGAACCTCCACAAAGTATATTGAGGATAGCAACCTGGTTGTTGTAGCAATTGGAGCCAAATGGCAAAATATCCAGACCGTGCGGGCGTCGTTAGATGAGATCTATGTTCAACAGTTGATGTCCCTTGGTTAAGGCGACCACGACGACGAAAATTATGGGTCTAGAAAAAATGTGTATAGTAAACTCATATTTATTGTATCTATAAAATTTCTTACATATCAAATCAAATTAAAAATATCTTTATTCAAGTAGGCATATTACATCACTTTTGAATCGTCAAATTATATTTTTTTTCCACACTCTGATTCATTTTAAATAAGATCTAAAAATATATCTTAAGTTTTGTGAAACTTAACAGTTGGTATATGTGGGCAAGGGATGTTTTATGTTGCGAAGCGACAATTTTTTTAATTTTCTTTAATTTTTTTCAAAGGAATATACATTAAAATGATTTAAAATATTATTACATAAACATTTATTTTCTTTATATAAAAACGTCCCCCATCTCCTTAACCGATCGTCAAACGGCGGTCTTTTTCTATAGACATAAACCCGGCAAACGACCAAACGGTTCCTACTGACCTGATGTAAAGAGAATCCCGTCGACCCCATAAGTTATCAATTCCCAGCTACAATCAATGACTAACTATAACTGAGCTGTATAACGTATATACAATTTGTCAATGAAGAATTCGTCTCATCTAAAAAGCAAAAAAGGGAGTATCGATTGTTTTATTGACGATAATTAATACGGTACCCAGCGTTCGCTTGTGGACTTAATTTACGCGAAATGTCTGGTGATTGTCATTCCACGTTTCCCAACAAGTAATAAACAACGAAAACGACTCTTTATTGTACACCTTGAAAACACAATGACAAATTATGAATGCACAAAGAAATGTATTTCTTATTGATTTCTTTCAGGCAAACTTAAGGTTAAGGAGATTGTGCAAAACTAATTGGGTGGTGTATAAAGAAAAACATACTAATAATAAATAGAATAGAGACATATAAAATACAGTACCTAATTAAAGATATATACATATCTATTATATTACTCTTCTCGTATAGTGCCACTTGTGAGAACTAATGTTCTGCGACTTCGTGTTTAAAATTTTTAGTATTTTTGCTTATCTTTTATTTACTGGGAGTGCATTCCACGAGCGTATTGCCGTAACAGTGAAAGAATTCCCAAAGAACTCCGTGTAGTTAGTCGGTATTTTCACCGTTAATTGTAGAACTGATCGTAGGTCACTTCAGTGCACTTCCAGAAATTCAGATTTAGATTTTAAATAGGATGGTGTAGTTGGGTCAAATATTATTTAATAATTCCGGCGAAGTCAAATTGGTAACCACTTGAGCTGAGATCCAATTCGGAGACATAGTCATATTTGCGTAATCCAAATATGGACCTAATTACAAGATTTTGAAGTCTCTCAAGTCTCTCTAATTAGTTAGTCCTCGTTTAGATCAAGATAGTTTGCCTCGGTGTAGTCGAGAAGAGAGAGGAATAATGATTGAATTAACATAATTTTTGTAGTACTTGGAACAAAAGCATTGATCCCATGTTAGTAAACATTTTTCGATTCAATTATTTATGTTGGAATGACAAGGATAGTCGAATATTCCAAGTGCGGGTGTGGTCAAGGTGGAGGCGACTTGTCCTCGTCTTGAACAATGGTCAGCTAGGTGGCACGGATCGCTTACCTTTAAGCTGGTGCAAGTGCTGACCGGACACGGATGTTTCGGAAAGTACTTGCATCAGATAGCACGACGGGAAGAATCCTCTGCCATCAGTGTAGTGCGCGTGTTGATACGGCGGACCACACTGTGGCAGAATGTTTCGCTTGGAGACCACAGCGACATCCTCGGGTGTCCCTCATTAGAACGGATCTCTCACTGCCAAGTATAGTGGAAGTCATGATTGACAGTGAGATAGGATGGAATGCAGTTACCTCTTTTCATTTCCTTGAAGGAGGCAATGGAGCGAGCACGAGAAGCTGCAGCAGATGCTGATCCCCTAAAGAGGTTGGGTGGCAGGAGGCGTCCTTGCGAACGTCTCCTTCAACATCCTCAGTCGGTTCATCCAGGATTGTCAGAGTGAATGCGCAAGGGAGATTCTGACACTCCCAATTCAGAGTGAGGAGAGTGTCGCTGAGTTTTAGTGGGTGTTCTGGCCTTGCCGGTGAGTCCCACACTCCCTGCCTCGTGGCAGGGGTGCGCAAAAGCATTTCCCAGCTGAAAAAAAGGGTATTCCAATATCCAAGTGAATACCCACGTTATATACATAACGAACATATTTAGATATATTATTTTCTTATAGTATTATTCTATTATGATAACAATTTTTTTTTACACGTTTAATATCATATGAATAATACTTTTTTTGTCTGAATGTTATTACACATAAATGCTGTATTTTAAGCAGAAAAAAGATAAAAAAATTAGATCTCATGGCAATTGGCAATAGTTTTGTGGTCTCAACTTAAATAGAGCTTTTGCTTATTGTTGCTCGAAAATTACACTTTTTTGTGGTTTTTGAAATTACTACCGAAACTATAAGATGAAATATGTTTTTAAATATGCTGTATCAACTATTTTAGCAACACACCTTTGAATAGAAACGGATTTCATTTAAATGTAAAACAATTATTCGAATAACTTATTTATTTTAAATTTGTTGGTAGCTACAAGTGTTTTCTAAATCTCTGTAAGAATTACAATTATGCTTTTGTTAGGTCGAAGTTATGATCTTTTGCGAAAAATAACTTTCTGTGAAAGTTAAATTTGTTTGAAACGAGTATAAATTTTATAGTTGAACAATCAGGAGGTGGTAAAATGTTGACGTAGAATTTCGTAAAATACTTACGTTAATGTTATACATGACAAGCTACTAGAAAC
The DNA here is from genome assembly GCA_015832385.1 of Elymnias hypermnestra. NCBI lineage: Eukaryota > Metazoa > Arthropoda > Insecta > Lepidoptera > Nymphalidae > Elymnias > Elymnias hypermnestra. Next base: position 263,308 of record JACTOM010000330.1, read on the forward strand.
GTGGTCAATGGCATATTATTCGACAAAATATGGACCTTAGGTAAAAGAGAATTTATCTTTCGTTATGTTTGCACTTTAATACTTTTGCTAGCTCGATATCCGGTTTCGGGTCCATGAAACCCTTGTTAATGCCTACGAACAGTCACCATAATTGATTTGTCAGCGAGTCCTTTTGGGGTGGAAACAATAAATTTATATAGCCCCAAAATTGGAACGTAATTTTCAACAGAGAAATAGAATGTTTTGTTACCTACAATTCGAGATAAGTGAGTTTAAAAAAAATAGTCCTTTCTGTTATTTTACTGAAACTGAAACTCATCCCTCCAGAACAGCTTTTGTTCAAAATCAATATTCCCATAAATCTAGTTATTTATGCAATTTTTATGAAATAACTAATTTTTCAATTTTAAAATCAGTGAATCAGCTGTGATCAAGTAGTGTGAAATTTTTAACGTAAGGTAGCAGGTTACGCAAAATCTAATGAAAACTTTAGCTGTTCTCGGTGCTGTCCCCCGAATAATTAGCAAACCCGTAACTATACGACGAAATCCGTTATTAATCTGATCGAATTGTCGATCTAAGCCATTCTTGATTCAGCCTAAGCACACAACAATTATCAAAATCGGTCCAGCCGTAACTATAGTGTATATAGTGGTTTCTTTACTACTTTTCTTAAACAAAATCGATGATTCACTTCGGCCCGTGACAGAGTTTTTATATAGATGACTGTCGTAACCTTATTTTAGCATAAAATATCATTCCAATTTTATAAGGTTACAAATAAATATAAATAAGTAAATAACTCTTTCGAATGTTTATTACTTTTCGTAATCTTTTCAGGCCTTGACTTCGAGGACTTTTATCCGTCTCACTGTTCCCGAAACCTTTAGAATTGCCGTGATACAGGCATTGTTGTTGACCTACTTCCAAAACTTTCACGACTAAGTTCAATAGAATTGGTACATATAAAAACGATCAATTTTATGTTAACTGACAACTCATCTATCTGTAAACATACAAATCAAATAATAAACTCTCTTTTCAAGTAGGCGTTTACAACACTTTTGAATTGACAAATACAAATATATTCCCACGTATTATTTCCACTTTACAACTGATGATGATATTTAACAACGACTTAAAATATATGATTGCAAATAGTCCTTTACGTCTTATTCTGAGAAGAGCCCACAAGAAACTAAATCGGGTAATATTTTTTATCATCATCAATAAAATTTTAAATTATTATATTCAAGTTTTAGCATTCTTTTAAATTTACGTAACATCTTCAGAATGTCTTTTAGTAGTTTATTATAAAACTCGGTTACTCCTTAATTACTTGCTTATTGAAGTGAAACTTCTTTAGTCACATGAGGGTAACATTTTTACGGATGAAACGCGTGATCAGAGTCACGAAGATGCGCAGCGTTTTTTATACTAATTCGTTTGAAGATTAGGCAGTTTTAATATACACACCGGCATATTAAGCGGAACGTTGAAAAAACAATATTTTGATATCAGTATCATAATCTTATACTGATATCAAATATTTTTTTATGTTCCGTGTGTATATTTATTTATTTATTTATTTATTAGGTTAGGTTTCCAACAGAACGTTAATACGTTCTAGATACATGGTAAAAAAGAAATATATTTAGAATAACACAACGTGAGTAATATTCTCATTAAAGGAAACAACGACATGATGAAGACATGAAGACGACTATTACAAAGTGAAAAAAATAGAAAAATATAGAAAAGAAAATTACTTTACTATGACGAAAATAATATAAAAAGAAAATATATTGAATTACGAGACCTGATCTAAACTAAGTGCAAGCTTCCTTTAAAATATTGGTAGTGTGTCCCCAAATATATCAGCTATATTGTCATTATGTCAAGTGTTGTATGTATTTACTAATTTGTTGATTGGTGCAAACTGTCCTAGGATTGCGCGTGGCGTACGTGAGGTAAAGATATTAAAAGTATTTTTGCGTGGGAATCTGTTCGGTAAATGAAAATTAATTTTGGAGGGGACTTCCGGCATATCCAGGATCCCATTAATAAGTTTAAAAAAGAACGTGATATCTATCAACTGTTTTCGATAGCTAAGAGATTTCATGTTGAAAAATTTTAGACAATCATAATAGGATGGTAATTTTTTTGCCATATTTACACTATATGACAAATGCCAGACAAATCGTTTTAGGACCCTTTCTATGTACTTAATGTGTACTGCAAGCGACGGTCCTATATTTACGAAAGAATTATATAAAATAACTTTAGACCAAGGATTTTTAAAGTCTTTGCAGTTACGTAGAATAAAACCTAAAAGGCGGAATGCATTATTAACGATTTTTTCAATGTGTATGTGTCATTTATATTCTTTAATATTTACAAATAACATGTGGTATTTTAATTTGCCATTTAATATACAATTTTATCATAAAATAAAATAATAATATTTTATAAATTCTTTTTTCTAAATTGTATATTCCAAAACAATATTTAATGATAAGATATTATTAATTTCTAATATTGATAAAAAACATGTGGCATTTTTTACAATTTGTCATTTGAGATTTCAATAAATTATTTGTATTAATTTTCGACACTTGCAACATTTTAATTCCAATTAAATTAATTTCCTAAGATATCTTCTTTTTTCCCTCCCTCCAAGTCTCGGAAATCTTAATTTTTGGATTTGTATAAACAAGACTTAAAAATTACTTTTCCAAAGAAGTTTTACTTCTGACATGCGTACTTTGTACGTACTACGCACATTTTTTGTTTACATGTAGCGTACTATAATTTGTAACAATAATAAATAATATTATGTCTGCATTTATTATAATTCACACAAACCTGGATGACTTATTCTGTGATTTGAAATAATATGCATAGTTTGTGTATTACACATCGTTAAACTTAATTTTGTTGGCCATGAGAAGGAATACTTCAGTAGACTCAAAGGCCTAAATATCTATATATAACGAAGGCTTCTCCAATTACTAAGGCGGGAAACAATTCTCATAGGCAAAGAGTAAAACTGCCTTGGCTTTGCGATCCATCTGCGGATATAGGATAACACCCACCTCAACGCTCATAAGTTTTACGTGTACCAAATATGTTATCATTATTTTTTACCTTTATATGTGTGTATCAAAATACGTATCATATTTTTATAACGCCACTATTGAATAACGCCGAAATAGAAAATCCATGAGAACCAAGGTGAGTTATCTATTTGTTTATAAAGGGTTCCCAACTAGAACTTATAATAAATTTTTCATTCATTCATTCATATACTCTTTATTGTACACCAAAAAAAATTACAAAATATAAGACAAAACAAATGTACAAAAAGGCGGTCTTATCGCTAATCAGCGATTTCTTCCAGACAACCTTAAGGAGAAGGAAATTGTGCTAAAAAGTGGGAGGTGCATAAAAATGAATACATTCTAATATTAAACAGAGTACACATATAATATAATATATAAATAAAATATAAACTAAAAATAAATTTTGTAATATACTCTTCTGGACACATCTATTGGCCCACCTTGCATGTTCAGCTTCGTCTGGTCCTAGCTAAAATTTTATATTAGGTCGAGCAAAAATTTTTTATGCAGTTTTGCACCTGGCACATTCATAATTTCATTCTTTTTTTGAATTTCGAAAACAGAATTTAAAGAAACAAAAGACAATTTGGAACCTGTTCGTTGTTAACAAACAATATACTAAAAAAACTTGATTTTATTGGTTTACTCGGATTTAATTCTTGAAAGTGTGATTTTTCTCATTGGTTTTGCAACAAACATTACTTATTCTTACCATTAAGGTAAGGTTCTATCAATAATCAATGGATACTTCGCCTGAAGTCGCCGCCCAAGCTGTGGCACTTATCCAGGCGGGACACAGCCAACGAAATGTGAGTGTTCAACTTAATTTAAGTCGATCTGCGGTCCGAAATGTTTATTCGCGGTACCTAGAGACTGGCGGCTTTGTTCGTCGCCAAGGAAGGCCACGATCTCGGGTCACAACTGAAAGGCAGGATCGATTCATCGTGACGACCAGCTTGAGAAATCGTCACCTTACCTCCATTGAGATACAAAACCAACTTCGCGACTTCCACGGAGTATCTGTGAGCGCTCGAACAGTTCGGAGAAGGTTAAAAGAACGCGATATGGTACCACACAAGCCAGCTAATGGCCCCAAACTAACGCGAGCCCATCGAACAGCGCGCCTTCATTTCGCGCGCACTCATTTAAATTGGACTCAGCAGCATTGGAGCCGTGTACTCTTTTCTGATGAGTCTAAAATTGTGTTACATGGCAATGATGGAAGGAAGAAGGTCTACCGACGTAAGGGGGAGCGTTTTGCACAATGCTGCTTTGAAGAGAGGGTTGCTTATGGCGGTGGCTCATGGACTGTCTGGGGCGGTATATCCGCGAGCGGTAAAACTCAACTTGAGATTGTTACGGGACCACGGCTGCCAACATTAAATGCTGAAAGGTACATTCGTGAGTGCTTAGAACCTCACGTGATGCCATACGCGGACTATGTGGGCCCAAATTTCCTTTTTATGCATGATAATGCAAGAGCCCATACGGCCGGCATCGTCAGGGAATATCTTCGGGGTGTGAACATCACAGTTATGGACTGGCCAGCCAGAAGCCCAGACATGAACCCCATTGAGCACATGTGGGACGAGCTAAAAAGACTTGTTAGGGCTCGTCAGCCAGTTGCCCAGACGATGCAGGAGTTGAAAACTGCCATAGAAGAGGAATGGGAGATGATCCCCCAAAATTTCATAGAGCGGTTGATAAACTCTATGCCTAATCGTATGAGAGCTGTGGTAGAAGCCTATGGAGGCAACACGCGTTATTAAATTAAACCTTTATTAAATTGAACATGTTTTTTATTCAATAATCAAGTGCCTTCATCAAGGCGCATACCCGACTTATTTGGCGTAGCTCCATGTCGTGTGGTATTCTGAATTCAGATTTAAAACATTACGATCGAATAAGATGGTAAAAAGTACCAGGTTTAAAACTGCATCAATAGTTTTTGTTCAATCTAGCAATAATATTTCGGTAGGGGCCATCGAAACCTAAACTCTAAGGTGAGCCAATAGATGTTTCCAGTAGAGTAATATCATCTATTTATACGACGTGTAGCAGGAAACGCTTTGTGACTTCGTGATTAAAGGAATTTAACGATTGTAAAAAAAGTAAATAGCAGCCCATTAACGTCCCACAGCTGGGCACAGGCCTCCTCCCTCCGAGGAGCGAGGGTTTTCTAGAGCATGGACCCACCATGCTGCTCCACTGCGGATTGGCAGGCATAGTATACAAGTGCAATCTCTATTTCTTCATTGAGAATGTCCTTCATAGTCCGATGTGACGGGAATCCCACACGGCCGGAGAGAGAACTCGTACGGAACACGAGAGGAGATTCGCAACAGAACCAAAGTCACCGACATAGCACTACGAATCGCGAACCTGAATTGGCAATGGGCAGGGCACATAGTCCGACGAACCGATGGACGTTGGGGCCGGAAGGTGCTGAAATGGCGACCATGCACCGGACGACGCAGTGTAGGAAGACCCCCCACAAGTTGGACCGACGATATAAGGAGGATCGCCGGTAGCCGCTGGAGCCAGGCGGCACAAGATCGGGCCTTGTGGGCATCATTTCGTGAGACCTATGTCCAGCAGTGGACGTCCATTGATTGAAGCGACGACGAAGATGTTTCTAAATTATAGGTTGTAATGCATATTTTTTAAATTATTCCAAGACAATTATACAGTGTAACGGTCACGTCAAATTCCACCTATGACTAACTATCTACATAATTACAGTTCCAATGGTTCTCCAATTTCCCACTGTCGTAATCCGTAGAGAGAGACTTGATCTACGATATAAAAAAATCCCTTTCACATAAAGTGTCCTTAAAGAAATATGCTGTTACATTTTATACGGAAGAGCGACTTTTCAATCAAGGCCTCAAGATCATTCGCCTGTTTTATTAACCAGTACATCTTTTAAAGTAAAGAAAAAGTAAGTGGTAGTCTATTACCGTCCTACTGCTGAACACAGGCCTTCTCTCAAAGGGTTTTTACAACAGACCGAGCACGCTGCTCCATTGTAGGTTGGCAGATGGTATGTACAGGTTTTATCACGATGATTTCCTTCACCGAAAAGCGCCATGTGCTAGCGATCACTATTTGTGGATTGCTATTAAATTGCTTTATTTGTTTATTATGCTGAGGTCTTTATAATGACATCAGTGAAACATGCACTACATCCGGTTTAACGCTCTCCAGAAATACTCAAATGTAAGAAGTCGTCGTATTCACATTGGTGGACTTATTATATTTGACTGGGGCGTTTGGTATAAGAGGGGTAGCACAGGGGAATGAAGCTATATTCGCCTAGCGACAGTTCTTAGCTTGTATCAACGTTATTATTGTGTTTTAAGTCATTCAAAATATGTAATATAATAATGAAGAATATGAGAATAGTATTACTTAACCTGTAAATTAGTAAGCAACTCTGTGCTCGTACACCATTACAAACAGAATCTACGTGTCTAGACAATAAATTTTAATACGCCTTAATTATTAATCATTACTATTTATAATTAAGGCGTATTAAATGTTCATAATTAAAAGCCTCTAGTAAACATTTTCATTTAACGGAGGTAGTTCCAACCCAAGAACTTTTGGTCTCAATTGTATAACTGAAATGAAACTTCAATAATACTGAAAAACCCTGACAGATAGAAAAAGTTTGTCGTCCAATGAAAGGTAAACTCTTCGCACTGAAACTGTTTTGTAACTTTGATATTCGTTACCTGGCAAATGTTCATACTAGAAAGTTGTGAAGCACAATTTATTCTAAGTTGCAATACGGAAATCTATATATTTTTTACTTTCGTCAATACTTAATTACACATGAAAATGTAGCTGCTGTTTATGATGATTTAAACAATAAATTCAAATTGACATAAAATAGCGCTCTGGAATTCATTATGTCATTGGTTAATTTATAGATTTTGTTTAAATTTTTAAATAGCACATCTATAACATTCATTTTTTGTAATATACCATTATCCTTCCGAATCAGCGATATTTAATAACATATCAATCTTATGTTATAATAGGTCAAATTGAAAGTAAACATATTATTTTATAGAGAAACATACTCCATAATATGATAAATTTGATGAAATATTCAAGCTTCCATTCGCCTTTCGCATTTGCATAATAAATTGCCCTATATTCCGCGCCTCCATACCTCCGTAATGGTTATATTTGGTGGCAAACCTTCCATAAGATAACGACTAATCGTTAAAATAAATTTCATTGGTACAGCGCTATCGCATTAAACATTAATATCGAAAACTTTATGTTGTGTAAGAAGCTTAAAACCAGAGACTTTTAAGTTATTATTGCTTCACGGCCCACTTACGAGATTAAGTTTATTTGTAAATACTATCCGATTTGCACCAACAATGAAATTGTATACATGCATGTGAATAGTTCCTCAATTTTTATCATAGTAAGGTGAGACAAAGTTTATTATCAACAGGCTGTTAGATACAGCAAAACAACAGTATAAGAGAATTTAGTCACTTTCGAAGATTGCTAACGCTTAAAAAATGTATTAGAATGAAGTTTCATATCGAAACTTATCGAAAATTGAAACGTCATTCCCATATATTTTTTAAGCGTTAGCAATCTTCGAAAGTGACTTGTCTACGGGCCCTGTATTTTGTGATTTTACTGAATTATTGTTTCCACCATTGCAACAAGACTATAAATATTTTTTACCTTTTCGATGGGAAATGCTTTTATGCACAAACCCCAACTCATGGGTCAGGAGTGTAGGACTCGGTGAGCGAGAAGTAGAACGCAATACCCACTAAAATCTAGCGGAACCCTCTTCATCCATGAAAAAGGCACCAAGGGTTCAACTTTCGTATTTATCCCTAATGTCCCGGATGAAACAAGACTATAACTACTATAGAAGAAAAAAAAATCAATATATGGTAATATAAAGAAAATGTACGTAATTCAATATTTCTGATACTATAACTGGTCAACAGTCCGTGAAAGGGAATCACATTGAGAATTACGGTCCCAGAAAGGTCGGAAAATTAGGTCACATACTACTTGACTTTTCATCTTTGTCAGAACTTATGCATATCAAATAATTATGTATGCAAATTATACACTAAACTAACTCAATACACCTAGAAAATATTAGTCTCAGTCACGAAAGCCGCACATTTTAAATTTAGAGCAAATTCAAGCAAGCAAATGCAAATAATTTAATTAAGGTGTATAATGTAATAAACATTTCAATGTATAATGAGGTGTGGGGTGTCTTTAAAGGTTGAAAATATACCTAGGCTGTTAATATAACTAACTAGGCACAGGCCTCCTCACGCATAGGAAAAAGGGTTTTAAAGCATAATTCAAAATACCTTTATTCAAGTAGTCCTATACAGCACTTTTGAATCGTCAAATATCGTTTTTTTTACATATATTATTTCAATCTACCCCTGATGCTGATATTGTAGAACGACTTGCAATCTAAAGTTACGAGGGTTCCATCGCGCCCTGTTCTGAGAAGAGCCCACAACAAATTCAGTAGGGTGTATATTTATACAGTTTATTTTTATATCGACTAGAGCAATTCATTTACTCCCATGCTTTTTTGTCTTCAATTTATAGAATGTTTTCTCAATTACTATTCTTTTATAATAGATTAAATTTAAAAATTTAAATTTATTTAGTGACATCTTTCTAACTTCTTCTGGGAGTTTGTTATAGGAACGTATACAGTGACCCTAGGATGAATTGTCAATTTTATACAACCTAGTTTACTTACTAAAATTTACAGCATTTTTATTTTTATTCCTTAAGTCATCAGACCATCCCAAAATCTAAAATAGGTATATTACCTGTCCCTATCGGAATAACTTGACAATTATACTGAATGTATTTTTTTATGTATTGTATGTATGTACAATAATACCTATATATATATATATATATATATATATATGTATTTATTTTTATCTATAATGATATATGTTGCCTGGAAGAAATCGCCATAGCGATAAAGCTGCCTTATTGTACTGTTTTGTTTTGTATTTTTTTGTGTTTTCTCTATGTATTTTTCTTGTGGTGTACAATTAAAGTGTTCTCTCCCCCTTATATGAGGTGCAATCACTTTTTTTCGTAAAAGAGTCAATAGACATATCACATTACACCTGCTACATTTACTCTAAAATTTTTCTCGGGATATGCAACTTTCCTTGTGTTGTTTCCATCCCCCGAAAAGCATAAAGATGAATTTTAAACAACATTATAAGTCCTAATATAAAATAAATATAAACGACGCATAAATTTATTTAGTCATATTACACAACTTGAATTTGTAGAATATATTTTAAAGAATGTTAACAACATTTTCCGTCGTACAGCATAATATTCTGCAGTTGACAGTGGGGAGCCGGGTCGCTATCATAAACAGTCTGTGACGTATTAAACTTATATTTAGTGACGACAAAATGTTTTATTTTAAGATTCATTTACTTCTAGATAATAGTCTGTTTGTATAAATGTTATTCTTTTGTTTGTGACACATAGGAGACGAAGTTTTGATAAGGGTATATAATATTATTCGTCGTTCAGATTGTATCGTAATGTATGTTATGTATTTGTCTTTATAGATTATAATATTCTCGCCACAATACTTTATTGTGTATTATTTGTGTATAATGTTAAGATAATCTTAGGACTACCTAGAAACTATATGCCCTTTCAAACAAGAACACAAAAGCAATTTCAGTCCCGTATAATAAAAATACAGTCTATAAAGTAATTTTATAAATCGATCGATTAAAAAAAAATAAGCGGTATATAGAAAATGTGTTTATTAATTATTAATATACCCTTTTTGAGGAGCTATTTCTTCAAATTAATATCGTCTGAATGTAGACCCACGTGTTCTCAGCACTCATTTAATCGAACAGTAAAATTACTTATGACGGCTCGGCAAGTGGACTCAGATAGCTACCATTTCGTGACGGATAATTTCTTATAAATGCGCCAGTGAAGTTGGTTTATTGACGTAAACTTTGGACTTACGATAACCCCATAGGAAAAAGTCCATAGGGGTTAAAACTGGACGGCGTGTAGGCCAATTTATGTCACCTCTCCGGGAGATCAATTCGTCTGAGAAAATTTCACGAACACATTTCAGAGACATATTGGGCTTGTGTGAAGTTGCTCCATCCTGTTGGAACCATGTTCTTTGGTTATAGTCAGGAAAGTTTGCAGTTCAGGTACCAGGAAGTTGTCTAACATCTTCACATAACGTTCTGAATTCACTGTAACTGCACATCCCCTTTCGTCTTCAAAAAAGATTCATTAATGTAACTCAAGGTGTGTAAAAATTTGTCACAAAACATCTGCCATCGCGTGCGCTGCGGAAACTATGGATGATAGAACAAAAAAATGTTTTACATTATTATAGAACGTATTAATATCTACAAAAAAGCCCATAATACCATACTTTCAACTACTGTAGTTACGCCTCTATGACTACTTTTTACATTTTAAAAGTCAACAAAAGTGCTGACAATAATCAAACCATATTATTGTACCAATCCTTATTTTATTTAATGATATATTATTAAAGACCGCTTCAATACTTGGTAAAATGAATGTAATAGTATAGCGATGACCATTCATTTTTTTAGCAGTGTACCATTTTATTTACAGAGAAGACTATGTATTCCAGAGTAACTGTTTTTATTCTTTAGAACAGTTCTTCTGGAATATTCAGCACGGATATGTATATCTGTCCTAATGTAATGAAAAAGTAAATGAAATAAAACTTTTTTGTTAACAAAAATAAATCTATAGTTTGACTTAGCAGACTTTTCACTGCCCCGACATCCGTATCTACGTGGGTGAAAGCGCGGTGCATTGCTAGTAAGTAAGTAGCAGCCCATTAACGTCCCACAGCTGGGCACAGACCTCCTCAATCATATGAGAGAAGGTTTTGGGAGCATAGACCCAGAACGCTAAAGCAGTCTAGGGCATTGCTAGTTATCTATAAATTGCTAATTTAACGTTTAAATATAATTCTTCAATGAACTCATCCATAAATAGTGAGTAAAATCTCGAATTTTATTTCAACTTAGTAGCAGTAGAAAGAGGCTAAGAAAAGTCCAAACGTCATTTTCCGGGCTCAAGACATGTAAACACAATAAAATACCGTCAACGTTCTTACACTTGCCTGTACATAAGTATAAAAAACATGTAAAAGCATTATTAGACGTTAACCTTATTATTTACTGATAAAGAAGCTTATATTTGAGTTCCGTTTCATATTCTGGAAATATGTTCAATTATTGGTATGCAAAACGTACATTTTACAGAAAAATTCGCTTTCGAAACTGTTATACATTCATTAGAAATGGATGGACTTGATGATTTTAAAGAACTTGATAAACGAAGATAAGAAATTTAAACTTGCATCTATGTTTTCTCGCGCGTGCTTGTGTTTAACAGATTATTCAAATGAATTCGAAATATCCATTCACCTATTTGCTATTTGTGTCATACGACAAAGCATAGGTAATACAATTATGCCGGGACGGGTAACGATATTGTTACATCAACATTGTTGCCAGTATAAATTGGCTGTGGTAATACAAAAGACAATACAAAACGCTTATTGTTCTTTTTGATTCAATTGTAGCTCGGAGATAATGTCTGGTTTTTGTATTTCGACACTGTGACAAATAGCGGTATATTGTTTATTATGTCGATTAAACTAGAAAAAAAAAACGAAGAAATGTTCAATTGCTCTGATTGACGGTAGTGTTATGTACGTAAGTCGCAGCCCATTAACGTCCCACTGCTGGGCACAGGCCTCCTCACTCCAAGGAGCGCGGGTTTTGAGAGCATAGACCCACCACCCTGCTCCACTGCGGATTGACAGGGATAGTACACAAGTGCACTCTCTATTCCTTCACTCTCATAGTCCGATGTGACGGGAATCCAACACGATCGGAGAGAGATCAGGCGCAGGAACGACGGCTTAACGTGCTCTCCAAGGCACGAGGCACGAGGTACGAAAACTCAATATTGATTTTTGAATTGGTCCGACCCGGGACTCGAACCTCATGTCTGTAATCGAAAATGCTAACCACTAGACCAATGAGGCAGTTCCTCAGTGTTATGTAATCGCATTAAATCTTTATTAATTTATTAAGAGTGACAAACTATGTTTATAAAGTAATTAAAGAAGTGGTTTAATAGTTATCACAAAAGACGATAATACTTAATATTTTGAAGGATACGTTATTCAAATTCTACCTTTGTAAGAAATGGCAATAAGAAACTTAAACAAAATGTAGTCAATTCAGAATTACAGAATGAAAGTATATAATTCAGTAAATATTGCTTATGAGTTTCGAACATTAAAACACTGAAAAATAGATTTCAAAATATTTTTTACCACAAATTAATGCTCATAGCTAATTATACTTCAATCACAAGATTCTCCAAACGAGCAGCTGTTAGAGTCACGCGAAACAATTTTAAAAAGATAAAAGTTTATATTTAACGCTAGATTGCCGCTGAAGCCTAAATAACTCAATATACTTTTAAAGCACGAATTCGAGCGGTAAAGTTACAAAGTTAAATGTAGCAGACTATTTGGAATTTCAAATTTGTTTCCGCAGCTCCATCGTGACCTCTAGGTATTTTGAGAAGCACAAAGCTTAACAGGAGACTATCTTGATGTACCCTTTGACTAGCGGGGCGAACATTGTGTGACTAAATTGAGAAAATAATCAAGAAGCTTATTTTAATTTAATGAGACCTTGTGATCAGCTTCTACAAAAGCTAGGTTTTTAGGTATTTATAAATCTTTTAGTTCTCGATAAAAATTTTTGAAGTGATGACTACGATACCCGCATACGATATTTATGTTAAACGTATAAAGAGAGGAGTACATAAAGGGTTCTTATCGCCTTTATCAACAGCAACATGGCGAAGAAGCTGCTCCAGTATGAGGATCTACTACGCCATTTTAAGCTTGAATCCTTGAGTTACCGCTGAGAAAAGTTAGGCGTCCCTTACCTATACAAACTCCTTAACATGAACATCATTTTATGGACTTTAAGCTATTTAAATATTGACATATTATTCTTAATGACATTCTTTAAAATTCAATAGTAATATTTGTAATTAATTAATTGACATTCCAATGAGAATACTGCGATGTGACAAATATTTTCGATTCGTCCCAAAATTCTTTCGAACGAACCTTGCTATTATTCTACTTTAAATAAAGTCACTAGAAAGTATACCGTTGCTGTTGCCACCGACACCGAGACAGACATTTTCTCAGTCTCTCCAATTTTAGAAATAAAATGCGCGCAAAATTCAGTATTCAAAATTTGTAGTTTCTAATTTTGTCCTAATACTTAATATTTTTTTTGTTCTTACTGTAAAATTGTTGCCTATACTTCCCTTTTCTGGTAAGTAAATATTACTGTTTACTTTGTTGGCGTAACTCTAAATATAAATAAATTGACGTACCGGCTAGGAATCCAAAGTGTTGTCTGAAGCTCATAAAAAGCTCAGAAGTACACAGCAGTCACAAATATTCTACAGGGGGCGGAGGTGTATGACTCTCCGCCTTCCGTTTCCTGCACCCCTTCGTCGGGGCTGAAGTGTTTCTACAATATTCACCCTCTCCCTTTGCATGCCTCCTTAAGCGTGATGACAGTCTCGCAAAAGGAGATAAGCGCTCTCCAGGCCTACTCACTGATAAGTATTGCTCCTATAATACTTGCCAGTGGGAGGTCTGTGTCGATCAGCGACGTTATAATGAGTCGCTAAGGTCCCCAGGCGAGACATTCTGCCACAGTGTGGTGAGTTGTGTCTGATGAAGTACCACAGTTGTGACATTTGGCCGACGGCTCACAGCCAACAGTTTGGTACAGGTATTTGCCGAAGCAACTATGACTGGTAAGCACCTGTACCAACCTGTAGGAGAGCGATCCGTGCTCTCTGCCCAGCCATTTGTCTAGATGAGGGCAGATCGCCCCTTCTATTACCCCGCTCGCTACTGGGGACCCGAGATCCTCCTTCCATCTTTGGGTCAAGTCTCTTTTAGCTAGAACCCTGACCCTCCTTATCTCGTCAGCGTCTAGTGATTCCCCTCTGGTTCTCGCGGTTGCTCTACACTGGCAAGCAGCCGAGAGAACTTCCGCCCTGAGCTCCCATGGGGGATCACCTGCTAGGAGTGTTGCTGCCGTCCATGACACTGTACGGTACCCCCGTATAGCTCTGATCTGTATAACCCTCTGGGAAACATCACACGTATCGCTATCCTGTCTATTTACAGCAGTGGGCGTCTGTCATATGAGAAAACGATAATAAGGCCGAAACCTACGAGACAGTCATGTGTCAAACTTTAATACAAATGAAAGGTCACCTTATGAAATCAAATTCCCAATTACGCGGTGGACACGCCAGTGCGCTTCTCACATTGTCAGATACAATTTGCGGTCGCATCGATCGTGCATTGAGTACGTTCTAAATTGGACTACGACATGCTACATATGTAATGGCAAACCGCTGAGATTAAACCGAGTACGTTGCACTCCATCCACCACTTCCGTCTAAACTCTCCATTGCGCTATTATAAATATCGTATCGAATTATATAAAAAAGTGGTGCCTAACTTATGTTAACTTTAATTCCGCAAAATATTATTACGAAAACTTTATCCAGTTCAATAGAATAAATAAGCTACAAATATTTCAGCCCTGTTCTGTAAGCTCGTTCAATCACATTTCTAACCGCAGAAATTGCTCCGCTTCGAGACGTTGTAAAAATATTTTCATTTTAAATTCTTTATTGCTTGAAAACACATTTACTGTTTGCTTTTGCTCATACAATGTTGTAGGATATAATTTTAATTAAATGCTTATTTTATACAATTATAATTCTAGCTAAGAGAATTCTGCCAAAATTTGAATATAATTTTTCGCCTTTCGACTTATTAACAATAGTTTTCCTTAAAAAAGATTCCTCAAAGGTGAAATATTAAAAATTATTGCTACAACTACCGATTAAAATATTAAAAGACGAATGTGCCGAGTTGATGTTATATCTAACACAAATTACACTCAGCAACAGTAACTACATTTTATAATGAGAAAAGGTAAGACAATCTAAATGTATGAAAGATAAAAAAGATGTATGCTATCCCTCACTTTTTTTACTTTTAATAGGATTATTTTCGTCATTTAGGATTGTTAAGTAACTATCAGTTTTTCTAACATTATTCATTGATACTTATATTAGTAATAACGTGATCTTATGTAGGCTGTAACCTTTCTCGAAAGATGGGATATCTATCACAAAATGTTTCGATTCTAAGCAGAAATTCCTGCGATTAGCGCATTCAACGAAACAAACAATCACTTAAGCTTTATAATACTGTATTAGTATATCTATTCTAGAGAAATTCGTATATTTTCTTTTCTCCTTTTCTTTACTACTTACATTATTGTTGTTAGTGGCAAAGCCCAGCTGTAGCCACTGACTGATTGCTTTAATGGAGTCAACCAAGGAGAAACATTCACAGAATACCGGTAATAATATTACGTTTTTAAACATCACAGCTGGTAAAACATCATATCTAGTTAAAAAAAAACAACGCATTGATATTTTTTATATCATAATAATATTCCACAATACAAAGATCCTATGAAGGCCTACTTGAATAAATTATGTTCTGTTTGTATAGCTCGTAAAAGACTCCCTTTAATTATGGCTTCTCGTTTTATCATGGTATATTTAAACAAAGGAATATTATCCATTCAAAATGCTGTTAGAAATTTCCTAATGGTTTGTAATACAATACGATCGGACGTTTCGAAACAAATATATAAATGTTCAACGATGTAGTAGATTGAGTATTCATTATGACGATATATATTTTAATAAAAAATAATTGTAAGTTTTCAATAACACACCTCGACCGCTTTTGTATTTGCCTGTATATAATGTATTATTTTATTTAACACTTTATTGCACTACACCATACTAAAAAATACATATAAAAAGGAGCTTAAACTTAATTAATTAGTGACGCACTAGAGGCGGTTTTATTGCTTTTAAGCGATTTCTTCCAGGCATCCATGGGTATGAAACCCATAAGAAAAGAGACAAAGTTGAGAGATATAAAGAATAGATACATAAATATAAAGAATAAATACTGAGCCTCTTTTCAGTTAAATCAACTTTCCAAAGCGATGGTAGATTTGTTACCAATGGCCTGATTCAAAATTACTGATCATTCAAAAGAGAGCTTTTTAGGCCTACTTGAATAAAGAATATTGTGTTTTTAAGATATTAAAAAAAAATTTCGACGCCAATTAAAATAAAAAATAAAAATTCACAATACTGCATTGTTATATACTAAATTATTCTAAGAACATTACAAAATATGAGGGATGTGAAGATATGATAAAAAATAACATTTAAGTCAAATTTAGTGGGCGTCTTTAGAAAAAGTTTATTTTGTTGATGTAAATAAATAAAGACAATACGTATGATAAATTTGTTTACATCAATATGGACCAATATGGACCATCAATATGGATAACATTCATAAATTACATATGATGAATTCACTATCCAAGCTAAGTGTGAAGTGTCCATAACAAAATCTGCTTATTCCTTTCGAGAGGTTAAATTTTCGTGTACAAGTCACGTAGACTCTTAGATCCAGGTGTTCTAATTTCAAATTGAACACAGTACGCTCTTATCTTTGTCTTAAGTTCGAACTATAGTGTCAAGTTACCTAAGTTAAAAAGAGCTTTTGTATTTCAGAAATGTAACACATCTGCTTCGGGCCAACTTTTTGCTATTTGGCTTTGTATTTAGATCTATAAAAACCGTAAGGAATAAAATTAAACAAATCTTTAAAATTTTGGTTTTTCTGGACTATAATATGCTTTTATTATATATATAAACTTTCCCCTTGAATCACTTTCTGTATTATTGAAAACTGCATTTAAATTCGTTGGATAGTTTAGAAGATCTAAACGAATATACAGCGCAAGCGACTATATTATATACCATATAAAGATCTTCGAGGACCGCTAAAAACTGTCCGAGAGCCACTGAAATCTGTGTGTTATATTTATTAAAATCACAATTTAAAATATATCTGCGCTCATATGAAATAATATAATTAAAATAAATTAATTACATGTAACACTTATATACCAGTTATTTTATGTAAAGAACTTGTCGTGTCTCCTAGAATGATAAAATTTCAACCCAAAATACATAATACCAAAGTAATACACAAAAAGTAAATCACTCGCTCAAATAAAACGATATTACAATATTTTTTAAAAAATATTTGAAACGTTTTGCTATCTCTGAAACAACTTTCAATGAGTTTCTTTGGAGAGGTTTTTGAATCAATGAGCCGGTAAACTGAAAATTATTTGTATAGATCTAGATTTCTCATGCTTATAATTTACTTTTTCACATTATTTATTGATGAAGTCCCGTTTTTTATAACTTTCGATCGCTGCCAAATGAAATATGTATTTAGGAAATAATACCTATTACCTTAAAAGAAAAGATTAAAGATATTCTGCATTACAAAACACATTATAAAGTATATCAAATTCTTCTGAACCATTATTCTACTACAGCACCCAATCTCAGAAAGAGATTATCCATTGTGTGGAAAATATTATAGGGTAAAAATATATGGGGTTACTAACAAGACGAAGGAGCGACAGGTTTAAGTTGAACTAAAGAGGATATTTTCAGTTTGAGCAAAATATGCAGCACTACAAAGCAATATAGAAAACGTCTAGTCCGGATTGTTTTATATATATTCTAATCCTGCTTTTATGGTATGCCAGTTCTGCACAAATTAATTCGCCAATGTAAAGTACGAGTATGTTGTAAAAGACACGGACAAAATTGCCCCGTTTACAAGAGGGTTCAAAGTTTAATTTTGAACATCTATAACTAGTTGATATATTCCAAATCCTATTGAAAACAATCGATATTCCATATCCACTATGTACATTACTACAACTACGTACATTAAATAGGAAATAATACTTCCAATTGTCGTTCCGAGTAAAACACATCAGTAGAAAATAATTTAACAATCACTTTTTATTGTTAATGTCGCTTGCAATATCTAACTATCAAAATTATGTATCTATCTACTTTATGTAACTTTATAAATAACAGATTCAAACATACACGAAAGCTTTGATCGTAAAATTTGGGATTACACTACTACGGAAATATTTCCGCTCGGGAATAGTTGTTTGCAAAAATATCGAAATAGGCTTGCTTGAAACAAGATAAATGGAGAAAACAAAAAGCTCATAAGTTTGTAAAAGTTCTATTTGATGTAAGTTGTCAACAATTTATTCAATGTCTAGGAATAATCTGCTTTAAAGTATACTTAATAATACATAATATAGTTTCTTTCTTCTTTTTTTTGTTGCGTGCTGATTGTTGTGGCTGAAATCTCATCTGATGGTAAATGATGCTAAAGTCTAAGATGCTAGCGTACTAAGTCGGTAAGTGGCAAATTACCTCTTAATTTATCACTCAGCGTCGTACCAAAACGGCATCGTACCAGTAAGTGGTTAATTATAATAGTAAAGTACTCTGCCGTACTAAATTAAATATTACACTAATGAGGTAAACATTAATATTTCCTACAAAATTCATATTTTGTAGTAAAATATGGTCAAAACGACTCCAGTCAGGGGATAATATTATAAAAAAAATTGTAATAATAGACGCTTGTTATTATCTCTATACACAAAATAGTTATCTATAACTATTCATCAACACACAACCAACACTCAAAAAACAAGCCTCATGAAAGTTGGATGTTACATTTTTAATGTGATGTGAGAAGTGATCTTTCGAAATTACACTCTTTTGAAAACAAGGGTTAACATGCAAAGTTTTCTAACACAAAAATCCTTCACCAATTGATTTGAAAACTTATAAATGAAAAAAAATACAAACATCTTTTTCAACCGGTGTTAAAGTTCCCCTTCCATATAATAATAATATATAAACAGGAATTTAAATTTAACATTAAGGAAACAAACTTTTTTATTTTCGGGTAGGTGGGTAGCTATCTAGCATTTATTAGACTGAATTAAACTTTCCTGTGAGAACGGCAATTCCATAAGAAAATCTTCAAAATCTAGATAAATCTTAATTAACGCCTTTGAACTAAAACATGCAGATGTTACGTATTCAACAATTAAATAAGCTGCGATTAAGCAATAGTATTAAGAGTTCTCCTTTGAAGTTACAATAAATGTGAAATACAAATTTCAGTTACGGTAGCTTTAAATATTTCAATTGGATACTTAAGAGTTTTGGGAAATAAATCCCGTTTTCGTCTCTAGCATTAAGTCCTAATCGTCCTAAATGGGAATTATTCATAAGGTATAGCAGTTGAATAATTTCAAATGAAGTGAACGTACAAGTATCTAATTGTTAGTTGAAATTATTAGCTACTATAAGAGGTGGGATTAGAGGGATTGCCGAAGACTGGGCTAGGTAAATAACATTTTTCCAACTATTACTTAAGCTTTTAGGAAATTTTCTCTTGTTTATAACTAATTTTTGAGATTTGAAATTCTCAATTTGATTTTAAGATACTTGGAAGAACTAAACCTTCCCTTTCCTTCATTTAGTTTTCAAAACCCACAGGATTGGAAACTCCGCGAAAGACATCGTGTCAAACAATTATTAGAACATATATTACTTGTTATATTCACGAGTGTTTAATTGAGCATGTACGTCATTGAGGCCACATCATTACCGAACCCAGAACCACGATTGCAATAATAAGCGCCTAATTAAATCGTCATTGGTGTTTGTGACCTGTTTTATTCGCTTACATAGAGTTCTTAATCACCTCGTTAACCGTCAGCCATTCGGTGGCATTAATATTTCAGTTATCCGTATAAAGTAAATATGTACGTTTAATTTGCGTGGCAGCGTACCCTGTCATGAATTTACCACTACATATAAAGATCAGAGGTTAGCTGAAATAGGTTCGTTTTAAAACTAAAAATACCTCTGTACATAACTTTATAAGAGAATTGTAATTCATATTATTTTTATTTGTGAACACCTGAAATAAGTTTCTGTATCGGAAAAACGGACTGACGTGCTGTTAAGGTTAGGTCAGAAGTCAGAGCTCCATCTAATCCATCTCCTTCACTAATATTTAAGAAATGTTTTACAATAAACTGTTTATTTTTTGTTATTTACATATTTTGTAATAGAGATTAAACTAACAAATTGTAATACTAAAATCTGTGTGGCTAACTGCTGTTTAATAGTCAGCACTTCGCTTTTGGAATTATTTTAGTGTATATAACTTGCCAACCTTCAACGGAGCAAAAGCGGGTCTATACTCAGAATTAAGTGTGTTAAATGAACTAATAGTTTATTTAAAAGTTATTTTTTACCTTAAATATGAAACTAGGAATTTTTTTGTATTAAATATTTAGTTAAGGTCATCGTAACATAAACATTTAGTAAGTAGTAGTCTTAGGTAATGAAAATATCCTTGTACATTGTAGTTTTTTACGTACAACAATTACACGACAACATTATTTCATTATACACGAAAATTAAAATCAAAATATTCTTTATTCAATTTGGCTCAAAAGCGCTTTTGAAGCGTCAGTAGTCTCTCCGTTGTTAACAAATCTACAACTGGTTCGGAAAGTGGAGTCCGCTGAGAGAAAACCTTCAATCTTCAAAATTTTAATATGCCTTTTATAAAAGTATGTTTTAGATATATTTCTCAAAATTATGCGGAAGCAAACCTAAAACTGATTGCAGTATCTTACTAAAAATGAGTATGTTCAACCCGGCAAATGATTTCTGAACCTTCTTCACTCTAAAATATGGGTTTACAAGTTCCATCAATTTCCTCCCTATACTAAGACCTTTTGCCTAAATGTTATCGCACTAAAGGAGGCGCATGACAGGGTGCGGGAGGTTGCTCCTGATGCCCCAGCTATACGTCGCCGAAGGTTGGGCGTCGCCGAAGGTTGGGCGTCGCCGAAGGTTGGGCGTCAGTCTTGATTCGGCTTCATCCGGGACACCATAATGGATTGCGCAAGCGAGCCGCTGGTGTCCCACATTAGGATGATGTGGGACCGCTGGGTTTTAGTGGGTATTCTGTCTCATCGGTGAGTCCCACACCCATGCATAAAAGCATTTCCCATCGGAAAAAAAAGGGTCGGGCCAATTCAAAAATCGATATTGAGTTTTCTATTAAAGATCTTCTCAATATTTTCCCGAAGTTGAGAAATTAGCGATGTGATTCACCCCCATGCCTCGGAGAGCACTAATCTCTCACCGGTCGTGTCGGATCTCCGTCACATCGACCTATGAGAGTGAAGGAATAGAGAGTGCACTTGTGTACTATGCCTGCCAACCCGCAGTAAGGAGGCCTGTGTGCCGATAATGGGCTGCTACCTACCTTACTATTGACATAACACTATTACACCCGCGTGACTTCATAATTTGTCGTTATATGGAGAAAGCCATTATTTATTTTATTGACTTGTCCATCCAAGCCATTCTTGAATTGAAACCTGAACACACCCAAAAAGATTTCGTCTGAATCAAGTTATATTCGTATATTTAAACGAATATTTCGACGACCCCTAGGTATTCAATTATAGGTCAAGTTTCATCTTCTGTACATGTTTACATTTTCTGTAATTATAGAAGATTACAACACCTTATTTATCAACCGAGATTATTGTTTTTTTAAATGTTATATCTATTATAGTGATGCTCAAAAACATATCATTAGTACAAAATTATCAGGTGTCTCAAAAAAAATTAATATATATTTAGCTTACTGCGTGAATATACAACGTATCCGAGAGGCGCGGGGGTTATGTCAATCGGTAGCTTCGCTCTTGAAAATTTAGTCAAACCCCTACTAAATTAATTTGTGCAAGAATTTAAGTCCCAAGATGGCAGTCAGAAGCTTAATTTCGTAAATCAGATGATTGAGCAATTTTCGTGCGGGTGTGCGACGAATCCGAAACGCAAATATCAGAAACCCCTACATTTGTCTAAAGTAACCGTACGGGCAGCGATGTGGGCTCGAGGAAATATCGGCCCTTACTTTTTTGAAGACATAAGGGGGCAGCTACAGTAAATTCAGAGATCCAGTCCAGATTTAACCCCTATGTACTTTTTCCTATGGGGTTATCTTAAATCCAAAGTTTACGCCCATAAACCGACTTCCCTGGCGCATATGAAAGAAAATATCCGCCACGAAATGGCCACATGCCGAGCCGTCATAAGAAACTATACTGTTATACTGTGTCTACATTTATACGATATTATATTTAAAAATAAATCCCCAAAATGTGTATTTTAATAATTAATAAACATTTTTTCTTTATACGGCTTACTTTTTTTTAAAATTGATCCACTATTTTTTTTTTAATTGAGACACTCTGTACAATAATAAATAAATTATATTCGAAATTATACTGTCTTTATTAGGATTTTTGGAAACGTCAATTTCTCATGTCAAAATCTCATTACGATGCAAGGATATTACTGAACACTATTATAAGCTAACAAAAGTTATAAAGTATATACAACGTAAATATATATCTGACCAATGTAATGTAATTTCACTTCTGATTTATAAATGTAAAATACGTATATCATCATATTCAATTATGTGACTATTAATATTCCATAAAAATACCTTTCAGCGAACGATAAAATTGTTATTTTTATATAAAGTACTATTCCAGAATTAAATAAAATCTTGAGCGTTTGTTATTTTGACTTGGAAAGAGTATATTTTACATGTATTTTATTTTTTTACACACCACGACGTTATTTACGATAATTAGAATATAAAATATGTTTATACCGACAGCTGTTGTAGACTTTGAAAATATACAAACACTAAGGACAAAACAGAAAATAAGGCTAAGATGGTTTTACCCTACTTAACTAACTCATTCATTTAGTCATCACGAGCTATTCAAAACTATTCGCGATTGACTTGGAACTGGTAAGGTGACACGTTGAGGAATAGCTAGTAGAAGACAAACCAATTTTTTTAGTCAATTGTATCGGAAATGGCGTTTTCAAAACCAGGTATTAGACAGCATAGTATTTATTTATTTATTAGGTTTACCAACAACTTATATATCGCGTACTGGTATCGCTGGTTTAAATAAAAAGAACCACAGTCAATTTTCACAGAGATTATTTATTACTTTCAACTAAATTATTAATTATTTTTTTTAATTAAATGACAATACCCAATAATTTATGGTCGCAAGGTGTGCACCGGGCAGCACCTCGAGTAAGAATGCCCGCAAGCCTAATGCAAGCCCTTTTGTTCTAGTTTCTGCGAGTGGGGGTAGTGCGAATGTTGCTAGATGTTTGTTGCTAGCTCGCTGCACACCTTGTTACCAACATTAAAAAACCTTGCCGCCGTCATATACTAAACTGAGCTTAAAAAATAACAAGTAAGCATATTTATGGTGTAAATCCAATTACAAGCAAACCAGCAAGCGTTTTTAAATAAACATGTGCCGGGTTGTAAGCTTACATATAAAACAACTAAACAATTTAAAAATGAGAGTAGTAAATTACACTTTGTGATGTGAAAGTTACAATGAAAAAGGAAAATCTACATCTAAATTTTGAAAATAAAACATGAATAGAAAGCATAGGTACATTATGTGGTTTTTGCACTACTAAATTGATGCAATAATTTCTTGTAATCCCGAAGGAAGGAGAAGTGGATGTCAACGCGAGTAGTTTTGAAGAGCTTATTATGTTCCTGGCAGATCCTTTCTAAAACACTGTGAGCACCGAGATTTGTTCTATATGATTTTGTAATGAATAGTTAGTGAAACGTGTTATTCGTGACACAGAAAAGTTATTTAAAATTTTGAATAAAAATACATGATCAAACAACCAACGACGTAAACGATTTTCCAGCGACGTAATATTAAAGAATTTTAATCTATCATTATAAGAGGTTAATTTAAACTCTTTTTTTATGTAATATAGTTTCATAATAAGTAATTATAAAACTTATCAGTGCTAGCTGTATCTGTAAACTCAATTAAGGTTGAGATTTTGCTTTATTATCTCAAGATAAAGTGGTTCTAAACGAACAAAGATGTCAGACAATAGGCATAAAGTTTACACCACTCACAACAGCGGGCGTGTCGGTGAAACGAGCTTTGTTTAACGTGCCGTAGTCCCAGGAAAATTAAACGATTGTTTCAATCCTTACATTTTATTCATGGTCCGCTTAAATGTTTATTCATTAATATATTTATAACATTGATCAGATTTACCGGGATTGTTGTCTTTTTAAACATGCATTTCGTTTGGGTTTTATTTAAATAAAAAATATTTAAGTTAATTTGATATTGATCTAAAGAAATTGTCATAAATATGTATGTAAATACGAATTCATTCGCAATTCCAGGAAAGTTCATATCAGGTACATACGACTATAAAAGCATTTATTTATTTATTATCAAAAATCTGCAACATCTTAACAAATTTACACATAAAGAAACAAATGAACAAATCTTATGCCACTTACAGATTTTTCTGTTTACAATGTCTTTTAAACAGTCACAGTGTGTGTGTGTGTGTGAGAGAGAGAGAGAGAGAGCGCGTGTGTGTGTGTGTGTGGGTGGGTGGGTGGCTGTGTAGGCGTGCGTACGTGCGTGCGGGTATGTGTGTGTTACACTCTCGTTTACTGAAATATGGCTAGGTAGTGCAACATATACAATATAAAAATATAATGGGCTCGCTAATTCTTTGTAGATTTTTAGGCAGGATAAACATAAAACATATGAAACTCTTTCTTTTAAAATATTCTAATTTTATATCTAATTGCTAAACATTTTGAAATTAATACCAAATTATCAAAATATGTCTTTATAGGATCTTCGATTACATACGAGGAATATCAGCGAACTAATTTTGTGGTAAAGTTTGTGGTAACTGGTTTACGTAAGAAATAAGCATAAATTTAATGTAAAAGTTTGAAGTAAATATATATAATTTACAATTTGGCGGTCTGTCATCTTAATATCTCTCATCTCTCAAGATATCTTTTCCAATTAAGTGCATGCATGAATATGATAATAATTTGGAAACTCGTCTAAAATTTCGGGCTATACTAGAATATCCAAGATGTTAGAAATTTGACCTGAGCTATATCAAATATAGTGGAATATACTGGACAGAATCCATTATGCGATTAGGGTTTTATGGTTTAATTTCAGTTAATAAAAATAATTAGGCAAAGTTTAACTCAGTCAGATTCATTTGTCCTTCATTGCTATTTTTTAATATTAATATAAGAACATTTATAATTCCTTCTTGTATGAGAAGTGGAATCTTGATTCAACATAATTAATTCTTGAAGTTTTAGCCCTAAATGTAAATATTTCTTTCTTTTTATAAAAAAAAAAACAATTATACTTTACCAGTGGTGGAGCTGCAGCTAGTTATTTATTGTTGTTCGTAATTGAAGATGCTTAGCCGAGAAACTATGTATAACAAAATAGTAATCTTCAGTTGCTGTATTTTGCGGTATTAATGGAACTGGAAGCCCTGGCGGTTTGTCTGGAAGAGTGCTAGCACAATATGTTAGCTGATAAAGAAGTAATACAAATGCCTTTGGACAATGAGAGTCAATAATTTATGTTCGTTTTCGTTGTTGTTAAAACTAAGTCAATTAACACAAACTTCCTATATTCGTTGCATAACAACCTTTAAACCTTTTACGTCAATTACAAAAGATGGAGCTGTACATTATATTACAAATATTATTATTAACTAAGCAAATTATAATAATGAATTTATTTTTGAAAAGACCTGTATTAATCTAAATCATCAGCTACCGGTTTAAAATATTTGAACTTGAATGGATGGATAAGTGTGTGTTACTAACGGCTCAAAATTGGGACATGATAAGATGTTAAGGCTTGTGGGTTGCATTGTAATCGTAAACGGCACCATGATATGTATCAAAATATCAGTAAACCATTTAACAATCGTCTTTGTGTTCAGAAAATGTATGAAATGTATTTCAAACGGGTTGAAAGGAGCATGTGATAAAAATGTTAACGAGATTTTTGGCATACCTTTTCACGCTCGGAAGACTTGTTTGTGATTTCCGATTTGCATGCGTCTCCAGTCCCATGGAATATTTGTGAATCCAGGTCTGGAATATTTGTGAATATAAGTCCAGGCAAAGGTTAAATTCAGTCCTGGTTGAATTTACTCGCAAAATAGATATCCTGAATTGCTTAACGTGTAGATTAAGTTACAGTTTAGTGTCACATATTAATGTTAATTTTTTTGCCGCGGTTTTCTTTTCCTTTTCACAAGAAAAGGAAATTTGTTTATATAATAAATTTAAAAAAAATTGAAGATGTTGTTGATAGTAATGCAGATTTATTTAAATATTAATTCATTTAATTACTAATTTTATTTGCTATAAATTGTACACAGCCATTTGTTAAAAGCTCACATAAAAGGCTTAAAGCTTCCATTTTTATGTATAATGAATTTAAAAAATTGCTGCTACCTGCCGTAGGCATTGATTCAAATTTTATATTTATTATAAAATAATAAGAATTATATGTTCAAGATTTAAATGTACAAATATAAATTAATTTAATATAACAACAGGCAGTTACACATCACAGAAACGAGGTAAATAACTTACCTCGAATAAGAGACCTTTAAAAATCATCAGACGTATTAAATCCCACAAAATACTGGTATATCTCAAGGGAGACAACTTCTCTTATAATTGACATGTATACACGCAGGGTTGAGCTGATAGGTGAAATTGGATTTGCTGCTTGTTCACGTGCGACATTAGCTTAATTGGACTGGCTTGGGATCGTTCTTGTTTTAAATTAGTTCTTCGCATATTCTTAGATCAGATACAATAATTATCGCAAGTAACGTTTTTAAATATATATAGACACATTTTGACAGATATTTTTTTAAATATTTAGACATAACAAATAAATACTGTGCAAGAAATGTTCTGTCACTATTTCTAGGACGATGAGAGTTGCTTGTTAGAGATTTTACGACTAACGCACGGCTTACTTAAAAATGTCTTCATATGCACTGGTTTTATATGTATTGTTTATTTACGCCTTTATAAACACATCATAGAAGAAAATTAATAAAAAAATGTTTAAAATCCGCATACAGAAAAAGGTTGCACAAGATTGTTAAGTAGATCTTGAAAAATCTGTCCGCATTTCTCTCGCTGTTTCAAATTCCAGTGAGACAATCGTAGACAGAGCCTTGCGCCGTTGCGAGAAGCAATCTACTGTAATGCTTCTTATAAAGAAATAACCTACGAAAATAGTGTCTTCATTTCTAAACAATTTTATTTTATACAATGATTTATTTTATTCGTCTAAAGGCAAGGTGAGTTTGACCTAATAGTACTATGGTGGCAGGCTACTATGATAAATATTTAAAAAAATTAAAGTGCGTGCGTACCAAGTACACATGTCAGAAGTGAAACTTCTTGTTTATATTTTTATGAATCTAAAACTTCTGATTTCCGAGACCAAGAGGGAGGGAAAAAGAAAGTTATGTTAAGAACCTAATTGTCATTAAAATAATAATAATAATAATTTATTGAAGTTTCAAATGACCAATTGTAAATAAATGTGCCACGTGTCAATATTAGAAAAATATAACTTAATTTTGTTTTAAATAAAAAAAAAAAGAATTTATGAAAATTTTTATTTTATATTTTTTTAAAAATAGCATATTAAATTTTAAATGACTAGTGGCCGCAATGCCACATGTTATTTATAAATATTAAAACTAGCTAATCTACAAACGAATTAGCATAAAAACATTGCACATCTTCGTGACGCTAATCACGCGTTTCATCCGTAAAAGATTTACTAAAGAAGATTCAATTCAAAAGTGGCAGAATATTTAATCCTAATTTGGTTAGCGGCATATCTTTGGTGTTAAGATAAATAGTTGCGCTTATGAATCCACTAATCCAATTCCAACAGTTTAGGAAATAATCATCATCTACAAGCTATTTTGACTGCCTCATTGGTCTAGTGGTTAGCACGTTCGACTACAGACATGAGGTCCTGAGTTCGAGTCCCGGGTCGGGCCAGTTCGAAACCGATATTGAGTTTTCTATTAAGATTTTCTCTATATTTGCCCGAAGTTGGGAAGTTGGCGGTGTGATTCACCCCCGTGCCTCGGAGAGCACGTTAAGCCGTCGGTCCTGCGCCTGATCTCTCTCTCCGGTCGTGTCGGATTGCCGTCATGTCGGACTATGAGAGTGAAGGAATAGAGAGTGCACTTGTGTACTATGCCTGCCAATCCGCAGTGGAGCAGCGTGGTGGGTCTATGCTCTAAAAACCCTCTCTCATATGAGCAAGGAGACCTGTGCCCAGCAGAGGGACGTTAATGGGCTGCTACTTACCTTTACCTTTCCTATAAGCTATTTTATATATAAAAAATAATAAACCACCAATTGGATCATATGGAAAAGCAAACAACTGACAGTTTTAAATCTTTTAATTACAATCTGCGCAATTGAGATATATGACGCTGTAGAATTAGAAAATATAACTATGTCATTGTTTGTTTTAAGCACTTTGTTAAATTTTCTTATGTTAGCTTTTCATCCTTCTATACAATTGACTTTTTTAATTTATGCCCCTATTCTTCCAAAAGAGAGATATATGTGTGGGTTTGGTCCCCAATGCCTTCATATATTATTCATATAAATACATTCATACTTTCATTTCTACTATATTTAATTTCTTTTACATAACTTTAAATACGTATTCTCATGTAAAAAGTAGTCAGACATAAAAGTACAAGATATAAAGGAAGAATCGATGTTTGTACAACTACTTTGATCCATTTTCGTCCCATATTACTGAAAATGTAATATATTTTATCGGCAACAAAACTTATAAAAAGGTTTTTATTGAGAACAGGTTTTTGCTATCTCAAATTCCTTTTTTGCGACCTGATGGATGTCACATGAAAATTATTACATGCGACTTGTATTCCTTGTACGAGGTCAAACAAGATTAAGACTTCTAATGCTAGTGTGTTTGATATGTAATGTTAAGGTTTATATTTTTGTTACATATATAAAATATTAAATTTTTTATGTTATTTTTCAACTATTATTAAATATATATTAGTTCATACTCTCCCCAAATATATTTTGTTCAAATTTTGAATAGTTAACACGACA
Source organism: Elymnias hypermnestra (assembly GCA_015832385.1). Lineage (NCBI taxonomy): Eukaryota > Metazoa > Arthropoda > Insecta > Lepidoptera > Nymphalidae > Elymnias > Elymnias hypermnestra. The sequence goes on from JACTOM010000330.1 coordinate 292,759, forward strand.
CTTTTGAAGTGAAACCTCTTTTAGCTTCATGAAGATGTGCAGCGTTTTTTATGCTAATTCGTTTGACGGTTAAGTAGTTTTAATATTGAAAAATAACATGTGGCATTTTAATTTGCCACTCGTCGTTTAATAATTTAATATACTATTTTTCATAAAATATAAAATAAAAATTTTCATAAATTCTCTTTTCTAAATTTTAAATTTAAAAAAACTACGTGGCATTTTTATTTACAATTCGTCATTTGAGATTTCAATAAATGTTTTGTATTAATTTTCGATACTTTTAATATTTTAATGACAATTCAATTCATTATATCCTAACATATATTCCTTTTTCGCTTCCTCTAAATCTCGGAAATCTAAAGTTTTAGATTTATTTAGTATAAATATAAACATGACTTAAAAATTAGTTTTAAAAAAACCAAAATAGTTTCTCTTCTGACGTATACTTTGTACACCTGCACTTTTTTTATTCATTCTCTCTAGTTCAAATAAAATTTCTTAAAGTTGTAGGGATGTTATTAAAAATTTTTTTTTAAATACTAACTCATCAATTATATGTTTATTTCTAAAAATCGTACAGCTACCTATTGAAAGTTCAAGTTAAAGGTTTACATCTATTTAATGAATTTAAGAAGTTCGTGTTAGATGGTGTAGGAATTTGTTTTAATTTTTGTTACAGGTTAAGAATGGCTTGTATTTTTATCAACTGGTTGCTAGTGATGACATAGTTAAGAATTGTAACACCATGAGCTGGTTAAACAATCTTTTTATGGATATTATTGTAGATATCGAACTTCTTACCGTTAAACAAAGTAATACATACTTACTAGGATTGGGTTGTTTCCACCCTTGGACGAGGGCTATGACCAATCCTGAACTATTAAAAAAAAAAGTAACTACCTTTCCAAGGAATAAACAATTATATGAATTAAACAGTTAAATTAACGGCAAATTCCTAACGTATAAGTTATAACATGGCAAAATCAAGCATGGTTTATATATTATAAATATGAATATCTAGGAAAAAAATTAAATTAAATTTTCTACGAGCAAGCCTAAACGTCTCTTTCGATGTTGGCGGCAAATTGCCTCGCGCTTCAGAGTAAATTTAATCAGCTTACCCTTGAGACTTAATCTTTGTTTTATTAAATCTTCCTTGCCTTGTTTTGTGCCTGTATGAAAATGTATTGACGCAACTGAGCTAATAAAGAAGTGTGATGTATTGAATACAAACAAGATTAATATTTCATTGAAAATAACTAATGGTCTCGCTGGCGTATTACAGTTATAACCGTTTTCTATTTTGTATTAATCTGGACTGACCTCCTAACTTCAATGTTCGTGGCTATATGTAACTCTATTAGCAAAGATTACCCACCAAGCTACATTGGAAATTAGATCCAGTGCAGAAATATTTTAGAGGTAATACATTATACACTTTTCATTTTTTAGCGTGATTATATCCGGATTAAAGCACTGGAAATTCTTAACAAACATCTCTAGTCGTCGCTTCAACCGATGGACGTCCACTGCTGGTCGTAGGTCTCACGTAATGATTCCCACAAGGTCCAAACTTGCGCCACCTGGCTCCAGCAGCTACCGGCGACCCTACACTGCGCCGCCCGGTGCGGGGTCGCCACTCCAGCACCTTCGGGCCCCAACGTCCATCGGTCCGTCGGACTATGAGCCCTGCCCATTGCCACTTTAGGTTCGCGTTTCGTAGGGCTATATCGGTGACTTTGCTTCTGCTACGGATCTCATCATTTCTGATTTGATCACGTAAAGAAACTCTGAGCATAGCCCTCGCCATCGCACGCTAAGCACCATCTGAGCTTTAATAAATGTCGCAAAAGTTGTGGAGGCAACTCGCTAAAACCGCAGCCAAAAAAAAATGACCATTTATGACCATGACCACTCCTTCAAGAATGTATGACTATTAAGAAACCCTATTATCATCCTGGTAACATTAACAGCTTTCATGATTTAAACATATCCGCTTGTTGTATGCTTTTTGACGTAGGAAGTAGGGTATCTATTGATTATACAGTATCCGAATGAACGCCCGAGGCTTTGAAAAAAACCAGGTCCACAACCACCCACACTGTACGAGGCAATTAATTCTTCAACCCCTTTTTTATATTGTAATTTAATATTAAAAATGTAATTAGAGTAAGTTCATCGAAGTTTGAAAGATAATAAATGAGAAATCAGAAATTGTATTTATGGGCAGGCGTATAATAATTTAACTTATATAATGATAAAATGAACCCTCAATTATGGTAAGCTTTATTAATTTACCTTTGCTTATAAAATTTAAGCATAAAATGTAATTGATCTATAAATTTATTAGGTAGGAAGGTATTGGTGGCAAATTGATTCCATTACCGCAGGCGAGGTGAGCGTCGGGGCGTAGATGCTGCGACGTAATTGCGTGGAAAATTTTTATTTAATTTTTGCCAAGAGAGTTTGCAACAATCCATTTATACTTTGTTATATTAATACTGGTGTTATCAAAGTTAGGGTCAAGAACTTTTTCTTTCAATAAGTTACGTACGTTCTTTCCATTTCATGTCAGTACTATTTTAGTTTAGTTAGACAAATAAGGGCCCCGAATTTATCCAATAAAATTAGAGCTAGATCCCGTTAACCTAAACATAATCTATTTAATGAATGTTAAAGTGTCCTTTTTAGAAGACATAGATAAATTAATAGTTAATAATGTAGTTCCATCAGAATATATCATTATGATACGAAAGCAAGTTAAAACCAATTCATTTCCGGCATCGTTAAAATGCATCTTACACATTATTATAGACTTAAATATAGTTTTTTATAAGTATTGTCAGGAACATAGAATTTTCTCTAAGCTACCTTAAAAAAAAAGAAAAATTGGATACCTCATTGTTACAATAAAACGTGTTGTACGATAATAAAAACAAATGAGGTACAAAGTGGCGGCAAGCCGTACTATGAAATGGTCCGGAACAGAATCGTCATGAAGTGCAGCACATTTAGAGAGCTATTATCCTAGAATTTAGGAAAGCAGTTAAGCTTTGAAAACATTACGAATGTACTGCGGAATACTACACATACTTTGCAAGAATAATAATGTGCACAAAATTTATACGGAAACCATCTAACGTGAAATTTTGGCAAGATTACCCTCCAAGATCCAGAGATTAAATTAATCGATTCAATGATTCAACTCCAGGTACAAGATTCATATAATAGTGTTCTACATATCCTGTAGAGAGTTCTTTCTTGGGGATTAGTACATATTGTCTCCCATCTGTAATAGGTGCCACTCAACCCTCGTGCTCTACTAGTTTTACTATTCTGATGGAAGGTGCTTATGGCCCTCTCGTAAACTGAAACTTAGCCTCATACGTCATAAAACTAAGTTCTATGGTCAATCTTACACAGTTCAGGCTAGAAAATTATGCAACAAATTACCTCTGAATACAAGAGAATCTAAATCATTGGACATATTCAAGAAACAAGTAAAGAATCATTTCTCCTTTCTCTATGTTTTTAGTGACGACGGCTATTTGTACTAGGTTTTATTTATTAAGTATATTATGTGTTGATTTATAATCTATATATTTTACAAAATGTATCTATCTAAATATCTATCGTATATGTATTAGTATGTAAGAATGTTTGTATGTATGTCTATATTTTTTAACGAACATCACCTACCCTTCTTACTTGAAATAATCTCCCTAATCCTAAGGTTGGTAGAAATCGCTAATAAGCGATAAAGTCGCCTATTTGTACTACTCGCTAAGTTTTGCTCTTCTTGTTTAATGTTTGTGGTGTACAATAAAGTATATTCTATCTATTCCATCTATGTAATATTTTCTAATATATTTAAATTTGCGGTTGTGGAAGGCTTCGGTGTGACAAGTAATTACTATGACAAATATTTGATTTATGTAGGATTTGATAGCCTCACTGGCTCAATAGTGAGAGTAATCACTTCGCCAACCGGTCCTGGGCTCAACTCCCGTCACAACAAATTTAGCAAATTACATTTTCTAATTTGTCTAAATCGGTGGAAGGCTCCAGCCTTGAATATTTACCACCCTACCTGAAATTCGTGCCGCCAAACAAATTCTTAGGATTCCGATACGATGCTGTGAAGAAACCATTAGAAGTAAATTAACTCTTACAGGTTAGCTCGCTTCCATCTTACACAGTATCATCATTTACTATCAGGTGAGATTACAGTCTAGTCTTAACCTATCAGCAATGAGTAAATAAGGTAATTTATATAATATGATGAATTAGATTTTTTAAAATATATTTTTATATCATATATGACAATAATAATTACCTTACAATGAAGTCTCGGACCGTATCATCAAATGACATAACAATCAAACATAATATAACTGAAAGCATATATAATTTACAGCTGTAAGCATTACCATAAACTGTATCAATTCATTATTTATGTATTTTTTTAACCTCTGGTTTAGAATACATATATAACATATATTAAAGTTAATATAGAGTTACTCTTAAAATCTCACTCTATTATTAAAACAAAAATGTATATGTAAACAAGAACATATTTTTGGACTCATTCATGCAATAACTACTGGATGGATTTATACAATACATTAACAAAAAGCATATAGATATAATATAAAACATTGAGTATCAAATTTACGTAGGCAAAAAAGTTACGGGCAACATTTAGTTACAATTTTTTCAATCTAGATAAAGAGTTAACCTAAATATTAATAATAACTATTTCAATCACAAGCAGTATTTCTAAAATAATAGTATTTTATAACACCTTAGCAATGCCCCGCGGTTTCTGTGTTCTGCATTGGCAAGTCTGCTAAATCCAACTAAGTCGGACATATTTTCTTAGATTGTCATTTTTAAACTCGTGATATCTTTTGCATGGAATGTCCTATTTGAATAATTTAAAAGTATTATACAGGCATTGAAACGGCCTTTAATAAAATGTCGTTTAAGGATCATAGGCTAAGGATTAATACAGAGGTGTGAATAATTTGGTTTGATTATTGTCGGCACTTTTATTAACTTTAAAAATGTAAGAAAATAGTTATAGTGGCATAACTACAATAGTTTGACATATGGTATCACAGACTTTTTTATAGATATTAATACGTTCTATAATATTATACAATATTTTTGTTCTATTGTCAATAGTTTCCTCAGCGCACGCGATAACAGAGTTTTTGTTTCACACCATGGGTTACATTTACGCATTTTGGTTAAGGATCCCTATTTTTTTTTTTTTTTGAGAAAGTAATATGCCCATGTCGCTCAGTATAAACTTCTTTAAATCGGTTTCTGGAAGTTTTTATTTTAAAACGTTACAAACATACATACTTACATACAAAAACACAAATATTTCCTCTTTATAATAGTAGTTTAGATTATGTTCATTGCGAGATGAGTTCAGGTGCTGCAAATAGGCTAACTAACAGCCGGCACTTCCTCCTGTGAGACAAAGTTTTGTTTAACGAACAAGTTTTCTTATAATACACGCGCTGTACAAAGATAGGTGGAATTGGATTAGTTTCTTAGCCGCTTGTTATTAGTTTAGTTGGAATTATATGGGCTTGGGCATTGCGAAATAACTCATTACTTCTGCCCATATTAGACTATAGCAGCTCTAAATATTTAACACAATTTCTTAGGTTACTCGTTGCATTAATGTAACCCGAGGTATGAACCAAATAATCTTTTGGAAACTGTCAACTACTGTACTTAAGCCACCATAACTACGTTTTTACATTTTAAAAAGTTAATAAAAGTGCCAACAATAATCAAACCATATTAAATCTTTATCTTATTAAATGCATGCTATTAAAGACTTTTTTAATACCTGTAAACTGCTTATGCTATAAATTATTAAAACCTTACATTTAAAAGATATAAGAAATTAAAAAATATCAATCTAAAGAGTGCCCCCACTGCTGTTAAATGGTTCAACGGTTCAGGAAGTGCAACGGTTTCGGTATCTCGGACATATTTTGACGGGATGTCTGAGTGATGACATGGATATGGAGCGAGAACGACGCCCGTTTCTACACGCTATATTATGCTTGCTCGCCGTTTTGCAAGGTGCTGGGGTTAAGGTTACTTTGTTCAAAGCATACTGCACCAGCTATGGCTACAGTATACCAAAAAGCCTTTAACGCCCTCAGAGTACAATACAACAATGCCCTTCGCATCCTGCTAGGTATGCCAAGGTTTTGCAGTGCTTCAGCTATGTTTCCGACTTCTATGGGATTATACACATAAAAATCGCTGGCTTTTGGGAGACTGTTCGCAATTGCGAGAACAGTCTCATTAGAACTGATGCTCAGGCATCCCCTTCTTTTGCGCTGGGAAATGCCTTTACGCACCCCGATGGAAGACTAATTCTATCGGGAGTATGGGACTCACTGATAACAGAATACCCACAAAAACCCAGCGCTTCCCTCCCCATCCATGAGTGAGATCACTAGAGGTTCCCTTACTGCATTTCACTCTAGTGACCCGGATGGTACCGACTATGAGGATGTACCACTCAAAAGAGTGAGGCATGAAATGCATAAGTGTGACTTCTGCCACCAAGCCTCCTCCGACGGCGAAGGAGAGCTCCAGTCTCTTGCTCCCTTAGCCTCTCATTTGCCTCCTTCAGCGAGATGACGGTCTCGCAAAAGAAGGCAACCGCCCTCCACCCAACTTCACTGGCGAGCATTACCTCTGACATCCCCTGATAATGTGTTCTTTCGTACCTGATTTAGAGTGCACCAGACGAGGACTATAAAATAACGGCTTTCTTTTTGGAATTTTATAACTATAATTTTTAATTTTGCATTAATTAAATATTTTATTTTTGTCTTATAATTAAAAACTAATTTTAATTTGATCTTATTTCAATGTTAAATCTCTCTTGTTTTTGTGTGTTTATCTGTACATTTGATTTCATTTATTTTTGTTATGTAATTTCTATGGGTCTTAATCTGAAATAAATCAATTTTATTTATTTATTTAAAGAAAATTGTAGCGACCCTTATAACTGGGCCTATGGGTGATTGGGTTTGCATAAAAATTACTTAAGATCCGTAATATATATTAAAATGACTGTATTAAAAATTGCAATAGACGCAATCTGTCGTGGCCTTATTTTAAGCGTTAAATATAATGTAAGAAAAATGTAAAAATTTCACGCGGTTTGATTGGGTGTTTCCAGTTCTTCTCAGAACAACTTCATCACTTTAGGTTTTAAGCCGTTCTTTAAAATCATCATCGATCCTCCATTGGATATAATATATATAGAAATAGTGGGAGAGTCGATTCAAAATTGCTATGAAAGCGTACTTGAATAAAGCCAATTTGATTTGATTCTCTTTTTTTATAATCATACATTTAACCCTGGCTTCGACCCCCTCGTTACGCGATAAATACCGGGTTCCCTAATTTCTGTAGTAAAGTACGAAAAAGTTATACTAAACGTATACCTACTTCCGAAATTAAGGCACTTTAATACTGGCCCCGTCCAAATGCGACGCGAAAGTCGGCTAACCAAACTAATTAAGCGATACACCCCTGTTACGAGGTCATTAACGGCTTTCAGAGATTGGAAACAGGAATAACGACGTTATTTTAACGAATTAGATTTTGTAAAATCACGTTAAAAGCAACCAACACCTATTTGAAAATATTATTATAATAAATTTATTCTGTGTAATATAATAGGTCTTCAGGCAGTGCGTATTGCCAGTGATGACCTACGGTTCTGAGACGTGGTCGTTGACTACGGGCCTCATACGGAGGCTCAGAGTCACTCAGCGTGCGATGGAGAGGGCTATGCTCGGGGATTCTCTACGTGATCGGATTAGAAAAGAAGAGATCCGTAGTAGAACCAAAGTCACCGACATAGTTCTACGAATCGTGAACCTGAAGTGGCAATAGGCGGGGCACATAGTCTGAAGGACCGATGGACGTTGGGGGCCGAAGACGCTAGAGTGGCGACCCCGCACCGGACGGCGCAGTGTAGGCAGACCCCCACAAGGTGGACCGACGATATAAAAAGGGGTCGCCGGTAGCCACTGGAGCCAGGCGGCGCAAGATCGGGCCCTGTGGACGTCATTACGTGAGACCTATGTCCTGCAGTGGACATCCAGCGGTTGAAGCGACGACGACGACGAATATAATAGGCCATTATCCAAAATCCCGTAGAACTATAATTTATGTTTTTGTAGTCTGATATGTCTTTTTTCCAACATTTTATATACATTTATATATATGTTGTTAAAATATTGCAATCTTTAATTAAACACTAACGATGCACACAAATTCACTTATATTTCTAAAATTATAGAGGAGAACACAGTTTATTCAGATTTTTCCAATGTTATCCATTAATTAAACCTTTCTTTGCTGTCTTTTGTAGGAATGGACTGAATTCACTTTATATAGCCGTTCAGTTATTTCTTCCTTGTAAGAAACGTATGAAATGACCGCAATAACTGAGAACACAACAATTAAAAACGTTATTGTAAGAGTCATTATTAGTATTTAATACGCCTTTCTGTAAAGTTGGCTTTTATGGCTTGAATACATTCAAGCCATAAAAAGTGATTTAATCTAACATAAGTTAAGAGTCATTGGAACTTTATTCTATCTATCAACTTTCCGAACCAGTGGTAGATTTGTTAGCAACGAACCGCCTACTGACGATTCAAGAGTGATTTTTGAGCCTACTTGAATAAAGAATATTCGGATATTGATTGTGATTGTACATTTTTATTATGCCGTCACGCAATTAATTTTCTAAAATATTGACGCCCTTGCTTAGTTGACCAGCAGAGGCTCTGAGTTCAAATACCGGTAGAGCAAATATAAATTTATATTCACTCATTTGTCTACATCTAAAGTGATGGCAGACTTCGGGAGTACTACTACCAACGAAAACATTTTTTATCCGATACGATGCTGTTCAGAAATCAGTGAGAGATAAATTACTTTTTCCAAGTCATCACGGTTACCATCTGAGACTGTATTATGACTTACCATTAGGTAAGATCACAGTCATGCAAAAGGACAATAGAAATGAGTATACATACTCAGACAACAGTTTAAATTCCTAGCCGGTAAGTCATTTTATTTATATTTAGAGTTACACCAACGAAGTAAAAAGTAATACAAACACTTAAAGACTAGTTATAACATATGTGCTAAGTGGCACATCAATTACATACATACATAGCATCACGCCGCATTCCCATAGGAGTAGGCAGAGACAACGTCCTTCCACTTACCACGATCCTTGCATATCTCCTTCACTTCTTTCATTCTCATTAAACCTTTCATACAAGTTCATCGGTTAAGAGTACTCTTAACCTGGCCCTTATTTAAACTGTCCTGGATTTGGTCCAGGAACGTTCGCCTTGGTCTTCCCCTTCTAATTTTCGCATTCACTTTTAACTCATAAATCCTTTTTGTCCTTGTTTAATAAGTATATTTGGCCTATATTTAACTATAGCGATGATTTATAATTTCGATCGAAATCTTCACAATGCGTTCTTCAATTGTATGTATTCAACAATGGAAAGGCACGTTCCTACTTCAGATTGAAGTTGAAATCTCAATGCAATAACATTTTCAAGAGTACAGCAAATGTGATCTAGCGAGTAATGTAGGGCTGGCCATTTTTCTGTTTGTTTTGGCACTTATTTATTTGTAAACTAAGTTAGATATGGTTTCATATATACCACAGAGAGGATAAATTATTAATTTTTAACATTATTTTTCAGACTTCATGTATTTTACAATATATAACCACACATTTTTTTATAAAATATACATATTTTTACTTTAGTTTTTCATAAATTTATTGATGAAAATAGTTCAATATCTATTACTCGCCTGATTCCAGAATGCCGTTCCGGACTTACATTGTGACGTCATACAGTACAGTCAACAAAAATTTTAATATTGTTATTTATTGCATTTGATATTGAATATATGTGATTATTATATCATTAATATTATTGATTTTAAGAAAATCATGTCATGACAAAATCCATGTAAAAACTTATATTGTATTAAACTAAACAAAAAATTACACTAAAAATCCTAACATTTAATTCAGTTCGAATTTAATGTTAAGATTTTTTTATTTTTCCTGTTTAAATAATGTTTTGCAAATATTTTTCTTAATTTTAGTAGTAGTAACGAAACTAATAGAAAAGTCTTGAAAAATATTCGTTATAGCAAGTCCTTTATTACAATATATTTTTTTATATAAAGGTTACTTTGAATTACGAATTATTTTACATTGTAAAAAATTTAGCATCTAACAACAATGACTAGCTTACTAAGAGTTGAGATTATAATTATTTGGTAATTAGGAGTTATAAGTGAATATCAGAAGAAACCCTACGGATAACAAAATTAAATAGTTGAAATAAGAAATAAATTGATTCCACAGCCCTAATACTGTAGCGCTTTCTGTTCACTGCTTACGAAATGTATTTTATTATGACATGCTATGGTATAAGGGCCTTGTTACAGCTACGTTTGTTAAACATGTGCAATAAGCAACAATAATATCACCGATTGCATTTTTAACAGAAAAGTTGTTTGTTTGTCTTAAACATTGGATTTTATTTGTTTAAATTTATATACAATTATTTGTCTCTCTTTATCCACGTTTCATAATAATAAAATCCTTTATTAACAATCAATGTTAAATTTCATCTAGTAACTACTTATGTACTAGTGTTGTTAATCTTGATGGTATTTGAAAGTCACGTACTTAAACACAAACCTTACATTACACTTAAATATTATTTTTTATATTAGATATCGTATTCGGTTGTCTTATTCTTTCTATTTTTCTCCATTCTATTTTTTCACGCTAGGAAAAGCCTTTCCTTACCCCGTTCATACAAAATCTAATCGGGAGTGTAAGATTCGCTGGCAATAAACCAAATTACACTCTTAAACATAGCGATACCCCCCACATTCTTTACCCGAGGATTGATAGATGCAATCTAACCTGGTACTCCAGAAGACTTCCACTGGTAAGCTTAGGAAGGAGGCAGGGGAAGCGCAAATCTACGCTTCCTGTCTCCAATTTTCTGCGCTAGAGAAGAGGAGCATTTATAGTGTCCTCCCTCTGTCTCTCATGTGAGGCACTTCAGTGAAATAACAGTTCCGCAGAAGGAGGTCACTGCCCTCCACCCCCTTTTGCTAGTGAGCATTGTGTCAACTGTACCCTCCAACGATGGTACCTCTCTGCTGGTGAAGACAATCACTTACAATTTTATGTCTACAGTGCGAGCATTCGCTTCCCTATCTGTGTCTTAGTTATAACTTCCGGTAGAAAAAATCGAAAAAAAGTTAGGTGGAAATCTCCGGCATACATCTGCCGTAACACTTATCAGCACAGACATCATGAAGAATTAATTTAGATATATAATTGAACTTCTTACAACGACAACGCGTTACCATACTATACCGTATCTTCTGTGAGTAACATACCTGTATATTTCATAGTTTAATGTTTATGCATAGTATTTAAGGTAGAAAAATGTTCGCATTGCAATTTTTCTATCAATACATCCCTGATATAATCTCATGATAATAATCAGGGAAACGGACCGCAAACTGCCTCATAAAACATTCCTAATTCGCCTACGACATCCAATTCAGGCTCTTTGTAGATAAGAGACTGTTTTAGTGGTCATAATATTTTTATTGTAATCTTAAATCTACGTAGCTTTTAAACATACATCTATTTGATACCATGAACAATAAATTTCTCTGTCACGCTATACATTCGATGGTAACAAAACTATTTATTATATATTATAGCTTGCATTTACGATAAACATATATACATAGTAACTATTATAAATAATTTCCGGTAAATTTATCGTAAATTTGTGACATTACAAAGAAGACGTACGAAGTTACGAATAGTTATCTATTTAGGCTACAAAAGATAGATAATTAATTTTTGTTTTAGATAATGGATGTTTTTCTAAAAAGGACGTAACCTTATTCGTTCAACTAGAAATTTTCTTCTGCTGTAAAGAAAAGCAGTTTATACTGAATTAAACTCTCTACAATAACCGATATCAGAATAGTGAAAAAGCTTTGGAACATCTTAGTCTAAATGTAGCGAATTTTCCAAAATCCTGTTAAAAATATCAAAAATAGTAAATTTTCTAACGATTTCGTATTTTTCATTTATATATAAATGTATTTATCTAAGGTACTGCAGGGCCTCTAGACAAGTTACTTTCGAAGATTGCTAATACTCAAAAAATGTATGGGAATGACATTTCTAATCGAAAAATTAAACGTCATTCCCATACATTTTTTGAGCGTTAGCAATCTTTGAAAGTAACTTGTCTACGTGCCCTGACGTTAACAGCGACTTTCCTTAACCCCGTGATACATACGATTAGAATCTTTGCTCTTAATTGATGTTGTTCGTTTGTTTAAACCTCAAACCAAAGAATAGAATACTTTGAGAATTAACTGAAACAAAAGATGCTCTTATATTTGTATAGTACCGAGACGCCGACGAAATGAATTGTCTTCAAAGTAAAAGGCGTTTCTCTGTTCTACAATATTATAAGACGATTTCATTTAATTAATAAGGATTGAGTTTCTTAGCTCTCAACAGGGAAGAATTGATGGGTAGGCGGCTTAAAATTTAGTAATGAATCTTATTTACTATATTACTGTTCTACAAATCTACTTAATAACATTTATTACAGCTGTTAAAATGGTAAAGCACTTATTGATACACATAAATTTATTACGTCATCCTCGAGAATGAGAAATTATATACTAAACATAGCATAAAATAAAATCGCTTTCGCCGTCTGTTTAACGGATTTTAATGCAGCTTTCATCAATGTACAGAATAATACAAGATGATGTTTTATATGTATAATATCAGGTGCTTACATATGAAATTGGCGTTTTGTAAGGACTATAAAGTCACGTTTATGCATTTTTGCTATCTCATTGGTAGTTCACTGATCCATTTACTAGAAAAACCATCTGCGCGAGAATCAACAAACTTTTTGAAGGCGGTTTGGAAGACCGCATCGGTGTTGAACTTTTTCCTTGTAAGAAGTTGTCCAAATTCGGGAAAAAAATGGTAATCTGTTTCAGCAAGGTCCGGGTAGTACGGTGGATATCGCAGACATTCCAAATATAGCTCATCTACCTTAGTGGTTGTTTGCTGTGCAATGTGTGGTCTTGCGTTGTCGTGAAGCAGCAGTGGATAGAGCGATTGACCAACCTCGGTTGTTTAGCAGCTAGTTCTTTCTTCATGGTTTCCAGTTGCGGACAATACATATCTGGCGTAATCGTTTGGCCAGATTTTAGAAAGCTGTAGTGAACGACACCGGCACTAATCCACCAAACACTCACAAGTAACTTTTTCTGAGTCAATTTTCGTTTAGCACAGGGTTTGGCTGGATCTCCAGGGTTCAGCCATTGCAAGAGCGATTCCAAGTATCATACAATATTCACTTTTATCGCAAGTAATGATTCTACTTAAAATTCCTTCATTATTGTTTTGGTTGTGCAAAGTAACACAGCAGCCGACGCATGTTTGCAAGTTCGTTTCACTTAATTCATGAGGTACCCATCGTTCAATTTTTTTTTCTTTCCCGATTTGCTTCAAGAGGATTAATACAGTTTTGCCACATACCCCGAACCCAGCAGTTATCTCTGAAGTGCTTTATAATGGATTCGCTACCACAATAGCCTTCAATTCTTCGTTTTCCACTTTGATCTCCGGCCGTCCACGGGGTCGATTCTGAAAGTTGAAATTTCCAGAACGAAAACCTTGTACCCAAAAACATACCGTGTTTTCTTTTGGACACTAGCACCGTACACGTCATTGAACCTTCATGCTGTTTCTTATCAAAATATTTAAGCCGATCAAATTACTGCATATATCACATACATCATATATCAAGTTGAAATCAAATTATATAAAATTTTCATGTATATTCATTTAAATCGGAAATATTAAGCAGGCGAATTTCAGGCGCATATTAGCATGTAAATGAAAACATTTACTTAAATAATATAATAGGTTAGCATAAAAGTAGTTTCGGTTTTTACAAATAGAGATTATTTTAATGAAATTGTTTAGGTGATGTTCTTTGCGTTTTGTGATTGTATATTAAACAGATCGAGGTTCATTTTTAACCACACGGTGAGTGATTTAAATTGTAGCTTTTACTTAAGGGTCAATTTTATCATGGGGTGCAAAACGAACATTTTCAGCGTATTTTACGGATTTATTTCTATAAAGGACAGAAAGGTGCTCATAAATATTTATGTGCCTGTCAGAATTGGTTTAAAAATTCCGTTCTGAAGATTTTTTACTCAAATGTGTCACGTGTCAGATAATGATAATGTTGAATAGCACTTGGTTCAGTTTTTATATGGTAAGGGTTAGAAATTCTATGAGCGCGGAATCATAAAGCTGAATGAAAAATGAGAAAAAGTTATTAAAGAAAATGGGAAATATATAATTGATCAAAATTTAGTCTGGGTATCAAAGAAATGTGTTCTTTTCATTCTATTACACCAAAATTACCTTCTTACCGATAGCAGGTTAAATTACATCTTAAGACTTTTTTGACCACAGTAGGTCAATTCAAGTAACGTTGCATAACCTTCCCATAATCCTTTGAACGAAAAACTTTACGCAAACGAACTTGCAGTATATAGTAGGGTATCGATGGATAAATAGTAGATTAAATCTTAGATCAGAGATTGTGTGGAACATAGTATAATATGTCAAGTTCAAATCAAGTAAAGTTGTATAACCGCTGAAGTGTGTCTCAAGTGTCGTTGTGAGATAGAAGGCTGCCGAGTCAGGTACCTAATCAGACCGAAGGGTGCCGAGAACCAATAAGAGGTTTCACGATAACTGAGCACAATCTATATTATCATACCTTGGTGCTGCTTTATTGATGACAATATTCACTAAGTCAACTGTTATCATTAATTATTAGCAATTTGTAACTGGAGAAATGGAATTGTCTATAGCGGTGAAATTTACTAATTATATAGTATAGTTATGCCACTATAACTACTTTTTTACTTTTTAAAAGTGAATTAAAGTGCCAAAATATTCAAACCATATTATTAATACCTCTGAATTAATCCTTGTCCAATTAAATTATATTTTATTTAAGACCGTTTCAATACCTGTAAAACACTTTTTAAATTATTCAAGCCGAACATTCCATTTAAAAGATATAACGAATAAAAAAATGTCAATCTAGGAAAATAAGTCCGACTTAATAGACTTTCCACTGCCACGAGATCGGTATCCACGTGAGTGAAATCGCGGGGCATTGCTAGTATAGTTAAAAAACATATTAGAGTAAAACATAACATTTAGTTTAAAACATTTAATTTGCAAAATGTTGTACAATATATTAAAATTGACTTTTCACTGAGTTATTTAGCCATTAACAATAGATATGTAAAAAAACGATGACCTATGCGAGAGATATGTAACGACTTTAAATTTACTTACACACAGATATTTGTCTAATATTACCTAAACTAACGATTTTTTATGTGACAATAGCTTTATTTATTATAAGTTACCTATAGATATTTATTGAAAGAAATCCTAGCAACACCGATATGAGCATATCTTTATGACAAAGATATGAGAATATCTTTATGAGAATATCATATATGGCTTAGGTACATCAATTCGAAAAGTTATCTTAGTTTCAGGTTTACTTTCTTAGTTACGTCTCTTGACTAATAATCGTATTGCGACGAGACTCTACTTATAATTTGACCATACGTAAAGTAAATAATTATACGTATAGTGTAAGTATTCATATACGCTGTGTGTTCAAAAAATATCGCGAATTTTGTGTTTTTTCAAAAATTATTTATTTATTCATGAATATCTATTTTGTCCCCTTCAAAGTAATCCCCATGAGATATTATACACTTGTGCCAACGGTTTTTCCAATCTTCGAAGCACTTCAAAAAATCATTTTTTTTTTTTTTGTTCAGCTCCTCCTTCGATGCCGTCTTTATCTCGTCAAGAGAAGAGTAACGTCGTCCT
This sequence comes from Elymnias hypermnestra, assembly GCA_015832385.1. Classification (NCBI taxonomy): domain Eukaryota; kingdom Metazoa; phylum Arthropoda; class Insecta; order Lepidoptera; family Nymphalidae; genus Elymnias; species Elymnias hypermnestra. The sequence continues at coordinate 308,882 of JACTOM010000330.1, forward strand.
TTCATGGGCCTCTTCAGTTTAGGGAACAAGAAAAAGTCACAGGGGGCCAGATCTGGGGAATACGGTGGCTGCGGCATCATTAGTGTGTTGTTTTTGGCCAAAAAGTCGCGCACAAGCAACGATGTGTGAGCAGGGGCGTTATCGTGGTGCAAAAGCCAATTTTTGTTCTTCCACAAATCCGGGCGTTTCTGGCGGATTGCTTCGCGCAAATTGCGCATAACTTGCAGGTAATATTCCTTATTGACCGTTCTTCCCTGTGGCAAGAACTCATGATGCACCACGCCCCTGCAATCAAAGAAAACTGTCAGCAAAACTTTCACATTCGATCGAACTTGGCGCGCTTTTTTCGGTCTTGGTTCGTGCGGCAGCTTCCATTGAGATGATTGAGCTTTGGTTTCCACGTCATAACCATAAACCCACGATTCGTCACCAGTTATGACCCTCTGGAGCAAATTTGGGTCGTCGCGGACAGAGTTTAACATCTCATTAGCAATGTTCATGCGATGCTGTTTTTGGTCACAATTGAGCAATTTTGGTACGAATTTCGCGGCGACCCGTCTCATGCCCAAATCATTGATAAAAATCGAATGGCACGAGCCAATCGATATGTTTAGGTCCTCAGCAACTTCTCTAACGGTGATTCGACGATTGGCCAATACCATTTTCTCCACTTCATTAATTTTTTCGTCTGTTGTTGAAGTGCTCGGGCGTCCGGCACGCTCTTCGTCGTTCACATCTTCTCGGCCTTCTGAGAACATTTTGTACCACCGATAAACGTTGCTTCGGTCCAAGGTAGCTTCTCCGTATGCCACAGTCAACATTCGGAATGCATCCGCGCACTTAATTTCGTTTTTCACACAAAATTTGATACAGGTTCTTTGATCCATTTTTTTGAATAGGTAAAAATCGAAGACGATCCAAAACACGTGCAAGCAAAGCAGCTGTCAACAATTAAATGAACATTCAAAATGGCCGAGCTTGTCGGCATAAGTGAGAGACATGAGTACCAACATAACGCCACAAAAAATTCGAAATTCGAATATACGTAACCCGCGAAAATTCAAAATTCGTGATACTTTTTGAACACACCTCGTAATATGTATACGAGTAATACCAGGAATATGTTAGTATATAATTACAATTGTAGCGTATTATTGACGGTAATATGTACTCACTGCGTTATGCCAGCAGTAACTGTATTAAAGAAAAGTCACGCAACTCTTATCAACAGTATCATTATTTCATATTGAATTATAAACTCTATACGTTCTGCTTCTTTATAGGTAGTTAACATATCGCCGTGACCAGGTTTTTGTTTTGTAACATGCAACCATGTGAGTTACGGAAAAGAAGCTTATTGTGGGTAGTATAATATATACATTGCAATCTCAAAATAGCGTAAGTTAACTGAGGAAAAACTCGTAATAGTTAACTCAATTTCGAAATGGGGAGGAAGTCTCACCGTTGTCGTTCGTTATTGTCGTTGTGACAGCAAATCCTATAAAAAGAACCCTATCTGGGTAGTATAACAACTTGTCGATTTAAATCTTAAATTGGTGGAAACTCATTGAGACAACACCTCCTCCTCCTCCTCTGATCGTGACTCACTGCTGAGATTCCTGATGATACCAAGGTAACTGGTTGCGCCATTTTTCCCGATCGGTAACTATGTGGATGGCCTGACTGACATTTGTGTCCAGCTGTTCCGCTATCTGGTCAGACATCGCCTAAGGTTTTGACCTCTGAGTATGTTGACTGTCATTTTCCATGTGACAATGAGTTTCTCTAGGTTACCAGTGGGTGTTCACCCGATATGTCCAAAATATTGCAGCACTTTAAACATATCGCGGAAAGCCTTTGTGTAACATTCAGTTCTTCTAAAATGGAGACATTTTTTCTGTGGATAATCCAGGGGACTGCCTCATTGGTCTAGTGGTTAGCATGTTCGACTATAGAGGTCCTGGGTTCGAGCCCCGGGTCAAGCCATTACAAAAATCGATATTGAGTTTTGTATTAAGATTTTCTCAATATTTGGCCGAAATTAGGAAGTAGGCGCTGTGCTCCCCGTGCCTCGGAGAGCGCGTTAAGCCGTTGGCCATGCGCCTGATCTCTCTCCGGTCTTGTCGAATTTTCGTCACATCGGACTATGAGAGTGAAGAAATAAAGAGTGTACATGTCTCCTATGCCTGCCATTCCACAGTGGAGCAGCGTGGTGAGTCTATGTTCTAAAACCCCTCTCTCATATGAGTGAAGAGGCTTCTGCCCAGCAGTGGTACATTATTGGGCTGCTACTTCCCTTTTTTTAATCTAGGAGAAACAAAAGTTTTGCCACTAACACCATATTTTAAAAGCTTCTACCTGTCGCCTGTCAGCAGCCTTACGTGTCCAATTTTCCTAATCTATATAGAAAATCTTAATGACTTATCTAAGTAAACTTAAACCTCTACTTCCGAAAAGGAAAAAATTCAGACCATTAAACAGAAAGTTTTTAAAATAAAATATAATGTACTTATGTATCATCTTATTGCCCACAGAAACAGTATACGAGAATATGTGTAAATAAATTCGTCGCAGTAAAATGTTAATTTAGCAATTCATCCCGTTGTAAAACTCTAAAAGCATATTTGATGCCTCTTTTGAATTCGAAAAAAGAAGTTCTATGCCCTCTTATTTCTATCTCGTCGAAAAAACGCTTTTAATGTACGCCATATTTACTTTGGCACTTAGAAGGTTTTCGTACATAATTAAAGTACATCGTCAGAAGCATGTCGTTTAATATAACTGAAAGACATGAATTCGAGTTTTTCTAAGTAGCTTTCGCGAATTGTTTCAAATAATTTTAAGTGCCAGTTTAGGTTTAAAGTATTGATCACTGTTGTTTTAAGTGTACTTGACTTTTAAAATTGCATAGGAATCATACTTTGAGTCTCTTTCACACACGTTGAATAACGATTCATGAAATCATTACCAAGTATCCTTTTATGTATGACACTTTGTTGGAAATATAGAGGTACTATTCTGTTGACCGAAAACTAATTTAAAACTATATTTAAACTATCTGCAACTACCCTGTCGTAGTAGTAAACGTAACGTTGAACAAATATGCTATAAACATACTAAGTAAAACAATGTATTCATAAATTTTACTTCATTTTAGTCAAAATTCCTGTCTTAATTATGCTGATCATATCGATTAGAAGTCAGTATATATAATATTATACATATTACTCGTGAAATAATCTAAATTAGATTTTCGAGCTTTATGTTTATTATATTATTAATTATTATATAACCAACAATGGGGACAACGTATGCAGATACAAGTTACAACATAATATTGATAACGTGTACAGGGTCTTTTAGACTTTCCACTGTGATTTCAATAAAAACTTTGAAACAAAATTAATGATCCTTGTTTGCAACAAGGAAAATTTCAAAAATATATTAAAAATTTATTCTAATGCTTGTTGATAACAACAATTGTTATAAATATATAAACTATATTAAAGACGCAAATGCTCGTCACTAATAAAAACGATGGCATAAAGTTCACATTGTGAATCTCAAGAGACAATGGAGATGGATTTCGCTATTTAAGCGTTGAATAAATTGCCACTTGAAGGAAAAATTACTTGCTAAAATAAATCTTTATTAATATTTTGTTTTTTTTTACATGAGACGATGTATAAATAGCCATTTTACTTTTGTTAAATCTCTTTACTGATAGTCTATAGGTTAGTGTCAACTGAATACTTATATCAAGCTAAACATTGTCGAATAAAAAAGGTTAATTAACCAAGTCTGGAATTAAACCTTGTTATTAATTTTCTATACCCCTACGAAGGCTCAAAAAGGACAAACAGATCATAAAATTACATGATTGCTATTTGTAACTACGTATCACTTATCTACTCATATTTATAATATATTTATGTAATATATAAATTGCTATTTAGTTCTTATTAACTTTCTTTATAAAATAAAAACACTATTTATTCAAGTAGGCTCAAATTCTCCTTTTAATTGTCATTAGTGTGTCCCTTAGTAACAAATCTACCACCGGCAAGAAAGTCAGTAGTCACTCTTTTAAACATAGTTTTTTTTTAAATACCACTAACTTTAATTTAAAAAACCCTTTACAGAGCATCATATCACTCTACATATTACTTAAATATACTTGTTATCCATGCGGAATCACGAGGGAATTCGCGCTCCAGATACCGCAGCGAACATCAAATGCATTTGTAGATTAGGCAGGTTTGACCTACATCCACTCCACGTTATTTTTATAGGGTCCATCTGTAACTGTGTTACAGTGAAGGGACCTATATTTTTTATTTTGCTACCAAAACAAGTAAAACAGTATAAAACGATATGTACGTACGACAACTTACCTCTGGAAAGAGATATCTTCAAGGAGGAGTACCTAATTCATGAAATGCGTTATAGGTATACAAGTATGCGTAACTGAACGTTTAAAGAAGAGTTTTATTAAACTAATATCCCAAATAGGCAGATTAATATGACTTCAAGAGTCACTTTTCAAAAATTTTAGTCTGTCGAAAATTTCGTCATTTGTGAGTTTGGTGGTTGAAAACGATCGATGGTTTTAAAATCTACAAAGGCCACCCGTAGAAACTTTTTTTGTAGTTTATATATACAGATAAACATTATCTGGTGAGTCGCATGTTTTGCAATACCACAATACGTGTAATAATTGTGTGCTAAATAGTTATAAGCTCCTATAGTAGAAAAAAATGTTCCTAAAGTGAAGCAGAATATCCAATTACGGAATGGAATTGTTATCGTTGGATTCAAGAATTAAAGAATGGTTCTACATTGTTGAATCGTTAAAATACAACATTACTTAAGTCTCTCATATTATTACGATAATATAATGTAGTTACAATTGTTATTACACTCGGAGTCGGCGTCAGTCAAGGTAGGTGTGTCCCACGTTTCCATTTGGGAGCTCCCACGCCGCTCTTACCTATAAAGTAAATTAAGTAAGTAGCAGCCCATTAATGTCCCACTGCTGGGCACAGGCCTCCTCACTCCGAGGAGCGAGGGTTTTTAGAGCATAGACCCACCACGCTGCTCCACTGCGGATTGGCAGGCATAGTACACAAGTGCACTCTCTATTCCTTCACTCTCATAGTCTGATGTGACGGGAATCCGACACGACCGGAGAGAGATCAGGCGCAGGACCGACGGCTTAACGTGTTCTCCGAGGCACGGGGGTGGATCTCACACCGCCAACTTCCTAAATTCGGGCAAATATTGAGAAAATCTTAATAGAAAACTCAATATCGATTTATGAACTGACCCGACCCGGGACTCGAACCCAGGCCCTCATGTCTGTAGTCGAACATGCTAACCACTAGACCAATGAGCCAGTTACCTATAGCTATATATTAAATATATATATATATATATATATATATATATATATATATATATATATATATGCTCATTTTACTTAGAAGAACTCTTAAAAAGAATACGCGTATTATATTTTATTTTTTAGAGCATATTAATTTGTTTGGAATATTTTGGGTTGAAGGAGATTCTTTTTTTATCATTAAAATTATTTATTATACGTTAAAGTGTTGAAGTTAACGAAATAAACTATTTTTTACATATGGTTTTTAACTATTGTGCCACTGTTGTACTGTAGAAAATAAATTACTTTCCGCTGTGCTAACCTATCACCATCCAACTGTTACAACTAAACTAAATTCTATACTAATAACGCTGACCTGCAACTATCTACTGCTATGCCAGTCAAGATGTAAACAATCAGTCAGCGATATATTGCTATAAAAGCCGTAGCTCTGTTGTTAGTCAGTTAGTCGTACTGGTAATTAATCGAATTACTGTCCAAAACTACTTTCTGCCTTCCGGTCTGGATTATTGATGAGGCTAAGGTCCTGACCATATAGTTGCCGATAGACCTTTTAAAGGTCCTTGCGAGTCAAGGAATAAAGTGCTTCTAGTAAACTGTCAAAGTTGTGATAATTATAATCTAGTGATTAGCATAATATCATAAAAACATTTAATAAACTAAGTTTCTAGCCAGTTCAATGTTTTCTTTTATGAACACTGAGGCCCCGAGACTAACAGATCGCATTAAAATGAACCTAATATGGTTTTGAAATAAAGATATCAGTCGTTATCATACTCGTATACGACAACAACATTGTTGTTTGATTATTAGTTTATTACGTAGCAACCATTCCAAGAGAATATGGTAACTATTAATTAATTTATTATTGTAATGAATTGTAGAGTACAATTAGTATTGGTATATTCTAACATAGTGATAACATCATGTTGGATTTAGTACTGCCCTCACAATGACTACTAAAAAGTTTCAAATAAAACGGTTTCGTTCGCTTCATATATTTTATTTTTTATAAAATGTACCGTACATAAAATTAAAATCGCTATCTGTTATTTTAGGCACTTGTTGATCTCGTTAGGGTATTAAACTCCATTATATAAAATGCTGCATACAACTACTTATACGAGCTAAACTCACCGCTGGACCAATATCGCTTTAGTTACTCTTTTGTATACCTACAGAATAAAAAATATATATAAAAAAAAGCTAATGGCGACTTCACTGAATACTTACAACGGTTGGAATTTTCCATTCTCGTAAATAATATGGTAAAGGGTAATATACGTTTTTTATATAAGATAATCGTATCTTATAATTTGTAGTCTGTGATTAAAGTCCCGTCCCCGAGATTAGACTTCACCAAAGGATAGACACAAAAAAATGGTTATGGGATAAATCCCCGTATCGTACTTATTAAGGATATTATATCGTACTTATTATCATATTTATTAAGGAAAACAGACAATTTAAAATTATTAATAGTTATAGGTATGTTTTTATGTTTATGTCTCTTTATGTTATTATATTTACCCAATTTGGGATGTGATGGCAAAGAAGAATAATCTAACGGATTTAAAGAAACATTGACTTTCCGAACTACTATCTTATTTTGATTTAGCTGCACCCATAAAGAGAACGGGTAACCTAAAGAATTTCAATTAATTAAAATTTACCATGTTACATTTTACTCCTAACATTGGTTTTCAAACAATCGATCCCTATTTTAACGGCATCCATCGCCGTTCCCGGAGCGCACATAACACCATAACCCCCATGGCCGTAGCAGTGCACCACTTTTACACCATCAACGAATTCTGGCTCCACTCGTACTGGAACTCTGTGTGGTCTAAATCCCACTTTGTGTGCGACTACCTCACACTTTTTCAACGACGGCAAAAGTTCCGTACACCTTTCCATTATAGCTGCCGCGTCGTATTTGCAAACCTCTCTGTTATAACTGTCGTATTGGCGTACGCCTCCTAAAGTAGCAATACCATCCATCCCAGGAATTACGTAAGTGTCGTAGTCGCCATAAAAAGCCATCTTCAACCAAGGTGCTTTAGCTTTTATAACCTGTCCGCGTATGGAAACTAAATCGTGGTCGTTACATAACACTTTTGCGCCTATACCCGTACAATTAAAAACCAAGTCAAATTTAGAACGTAAGGATGCAAAGCAGTCTATTCTCTTCACATTTATTTTGCCACCATTTTCTAGCAAGGATTTCTCAACCCACGGCAAATATTTGTCACATTCAGTTTTTATTGTAGAAAAATATGAGCCGTATTTAAAACCTTCACCACACATTTTGAGTTCATCTTTTTCTAATGCCCTGTAAATAGGTACCACATCTTCTATAAGGTGATTCCTAGTCACAAAATGATTTTCTTTCGAAAATATGTAACTAGAGAGCTGCATAATCCCAGCCCGTGGAGCTTCGTCTGTTTTCAATATTTCTTGCCAAAAATCCCATGAATTTTTTATCCACTTCTTCGTAATTTCTTTAGTTGGGCCTTTAAAACTCGTACCAGGTCTAAATATTCCCGCCGCTACGCAGCTTACTGTTTCTTCTTTAAAACCTTCTGCAATAACAGTGACAGTAGCATTTCTCAATTCTTTTTGTAAAATTTTTGCTACTGTCATACCAATTACACCAGCTCCAATAACCCCAATATTTAGATTGTCACTATTCATTTTTTCTAAAACAACATAAAAAAAATCGCTTTAGTACTAATAGAAAAGACACAACACACGTACAATTCAATAGATATATTATTATATACATGATTTGTCACCTAAAAGGCATTAATTAAAATAATTGACTTGCTTCAGAGCCTAGTTATTTAGTTAAAATGTGAACTTGAAATGGATAAAATAAAACTTATATCAGTCCCACAGTAATCTTTAATTGACTGAAACAATTCTGCGACCATTAAATATTTCAATTTATAATTTTAACTTCGTTTCTAATGCCTCAAGGTAAAATTTTCGTTATTGTTAATTTTATACACTATAACTCAAACTAATCATAATTTAAAATTCCCGGTGTTTTTAATACATCAATATACTATTGTACTGATAACAAAATATATTTGAACTATTATACTTTTAACAAAGAATAAAATTAATTTACCGATAAAAATATAACACCAATGGAGTTAAAACAACTGAGTGTAATATGACAAACAATCGGAATGCAAGACAACGCGAAGCGAACACTTATAAATTGGAACAGGCTAATTATGAATAAAATAAACAGACACTAATGATGAATGATTTGTTGGTAACACTCAGATAACATGTGCTATTTTCGTTCATCTATAGTAATGAATATAATAAAACAAAGCATGAACTTAAATTCATAGTTAATTTTCCTTTTATTAGTTTTTACATTAGTTTTCCGTAGTAGGGCCATAAGGGCCATAATTCCGCCGTAAGGCCACTAAGCATGAAAAAGCAAGCATGATATTAGCGTTTGTAAACAAAAATACAAAATTGAGTAATTAAAACTGCATTTATTGAGCCCAAATGCGAATATATTTGTGTGTTTATTTGTTTCAGTTGCCTTTAAAAAAACAAAGATCACGCTGCACGGGAGTCGTTACGTAATACTCGCTATTATTAACGATGTTAAATAAAGGAATTACGTATCTATTAAATCATTTACAGCTGTATACGTTTATGAATGAACAATAAGTGAACATTATTATCGCAATATTGAAATGCAAAAATCGATTCTTAGATAAATTTTATTATTATATATAATAATAATAATAATAAATGCACCTTTATGTAACAAGGATAAATTTTAACGTTGAAATTCTAATAAAGTTATAGAAGTTATTACATACAAAAAGATTCAACTATACTTCGTTATCCAAATATATTCCTATAATGATAGCTCGTTTTGTATATTTATGTTGTTTTAGAAGATATCATGAAGTATGCACCATTATAAAATTTTGTGTTCTTCTGTTCGTTTGTTTTATATAAACTCCACAGTTGATAAATATTTTATCGAATGAGAAAATGACTTAGAAGAAAATAGAAAGAATTATTTTTTAACTAATGAAAAGATATCGACAACATTGTTTACCTTAGATCCACATTTAAAAGTAATATTAAAATGCTATAATAATTATCTTTGTACTAAAAATATTCTCGTTTGATATTACAGAAGCCCGACCTGAGCGAAAAAACTACAATCAGTTGGCCTCAAACGAAAAACTTGACAACAGACAAATTGAAGATCTTCATATAGAAGAGGCTGATATAGATTCCGATGCAAGCAGTACTGACTTAGACGAGCGTGATACGCGAAACGTTTGCCCTCCTTGTGCGCATGACCGATATAACAACAATGTACGGCGACACACCCATGATGATTTTAGCGACGACACTGATTACGGTAAAACATTTGTATAGTTTATTTAACATTTGCGTAATATATTTTAACGATAATTGTTATTATCTGTACTTTTTTGTCAGCAATGATAATCACGACTACTTTAGTCTCTCAAAGGCTAGAACCTAGGGCGGTAAGTAAGAAAACAGCAGTAATCCTGAATGCTGTCACTGTCAAATTGTCGATTGTCAAATAATGTGAATTGTCGACGAAACTTAGTTGTTATGACGAATATTTTCGCTGAACAATTCCAAATTCTTTAATCCTCTGATTCAATTCGCCAAAAATTTGATTTATAGGCTCTTATTGTGAGTGACGTAAAATGGCGAACCTAAAATCAGATTTGGATCAATATTTACTACAGAACGAGAACCGCCGAAGTTATAAAATTAGTTTACCATTTTCAACTCCTAGTTTTTTCTCACGAAGCAATGATGAAACTCCTACCAGTTCAAGCTCAACCGGAAGTTGGTTTGAAAATGTACAAAAGGAATATTTTACTTTGGTAAGTAGCCTGGTGTAATACAAACATATTATGACAGCCATAAATGTAAATTCTAACAGTCTTTTTGTTTCAGAGTCGAACACAAAGGTTTATGGGATTCGGTATTTGCTTATCCTTAGGAATACTTTGTTTCATACTATCATTTTTGTACATACCATTTTTACTATTACAAGCAAGGAAGTTTGCCCTTTTATTTACTTTGGGAAGTGTCTTTTTTATTTTTAGGTAAGTGTAGAGAATTGGCGACTTCTTTAAAATTTTTATTTTTACTTGGGATGACCCAAGTAAAAATTCCATTCTTTAATGGTCTGTATATTAGCAACAGGTGCGCAGAGTATTAAAGAAGTAGTCCTAGTCAAATTATAAAAGATGCAACTATTTTGAAATATTTACTACATTACTTACTAATAGTAAGTAATGAAACAGTTTAAGATGGAAGTGTACTAACTTGGTAAGATGTAATTGTCCTAAGGTTTCTACACAGCATCACAGCAAAATGCAAATAATTTGCTTAGCTCCATCTCTTTGCAGATAGGATGAGTAACTTTACACAGCTAAAATATTAAATTTGTATATAGACCAGCATTGGTTATTCAGTAACTGCTAAGAAAGTAAAAAAATATATAAGGGAAAAAAAAGAGTTCTTATGGTAGATTTTTAATAAAATCTGGAATCTAATTTATTTGCAGCTTTAGCTTCTTGTATGGTCCATGGGCTCACATGAAATCGCTGTTCTCAAAGGAGCGTGCAGTAACAACATTATTATATGGCTTCACTCTTGTAGCAACACTATACTGTGCGCTGCATTTACAGAGCACAGCCCTTACCATCATTTGTGCTGTTGCGCAAGTCCTTGCCTTGATGTGGATGATGCTTGGCTCAATTCCTGGGGGTTCATCTGGTGCAAGAATGTTTGGAAGCATGTTCAAATCTTCAGTATCAAACACTTTACCTATTTAACAGAAAATTTGACACATTCTTGAATGTGTGTGGTTTTACAATACTATTTGATTTATACAATACAATGTTTATTCAATTTTTAAATACATATATGTTGGAGAACAAGAGAGAAGGGAGAAGCATAAAGCACAGGGCTAAGGATTCTCTGCCGACGTCGTCATTAATGGGATCCATTATTTCTTATTCTGTGGGCGTTCGTGGGTAATGTTGGTGCAATCAAGCACTTTATTAATTAACTCGGAATATAATGTTCAATCACTTAATTTTCCCGATGTCAATTTACACAAACTCATTAACACTAATAGCTAGGAACGCGACAGTTTCAATAGTCGACCACTCCGGCCGACCGCCACTCGAGAACTGCCGAGAGACGCCGGACTGCCACTTATTGACTCTGCCCCCACGCTGATACATAGATGGCGCCAGCGTTCCACAAACTATTACACACGTACCAGCAATCCACAGACTTGCACTCCGACATATATAATAATTATCTTGTAAAAAAGTTTTACTGCATTTATATTTAAGGTGCAGTAAGTATTAAATCATTGAAAAAGTTTACATCATATTTTAGATCATTTTATAACTGTATTTTTAAAATTCAATGAATAAAATTATTGAGCATGTTAAAGTTCAGGGTTAAATATTAAACTTTTTTATCATATTTAAATCATATTTCCTGATTTAGTATCTAAAATAATTTATAAAGTTCTTAAATCAAAACAGAAGTTTCTATTCATTTAAAATGTTTAACTATTGAATTGTAAATTTATTTCATTGAATTTAAATTATGAACTATTTAACAAGAGAGAAATATATTTCCTCCTAATATTGATATATTACAATCAAATGATGTTTTATAATCATATTTGACTAAATTTTTCCTAGTACCCTTAATATAGATTGATTTTTCAATATATCTAATAATTATCATTTTAAAATTTATTAAAATATTAAAAAATGGCTATTAGGTACTGTAATTATAAGATATTTTAAAATAAGATGTACAGAGAGGCAAAACTGCAAAAATTGAATGTAACTTAAGTCAAAAGATAGGATTATTATTACAATTACGAATTTAAATAAATACATTTTTATCTGAAAATAAGTCGAATTGTAGTGAATTTTTAACTTTTTCACTGTTTCCTTTGTATTCCGCGATCCTTTTGGCTTCCCTTTACACTGATATAATGTATAGAAAGATTACTGAATACAAGTTAAATTTCGTAATATAGTTACAAATTTTAACTTGAATTGCAGCTATTTTTAACGAATTATCTGCATTTAGAGTTTTTATATTAAATTTTGTTATTCCAATTTGTCAAAACGGACTTTGTACCTATAATACACCAGGCATTAAGGTGAAAAGTTTATCGTTTACGTTTGATTACTTATAAAACAAAGAGAATACTTTATACAACTTATATATAGGTGATTATGTATTATATATAAGAAACTAGCGTGTGCCTATTTCTGCAGCTAGTGTCCATTTAACGCACAAATATCTTTGTAAAGTTTACTTCTATGGTGTTAATGAAATGTATTTATATTATAAACTTGAAAATTGATTTTAATTATATTACCTTAGCATGTAACTAACCATACTTTACTTCTTTATGCTTATAATAAACCTAAGAATTTTCATTTGGTTGTCAGTGGAATGTTTATTAAAATAGTGAATTATTTTTCTTTGATTTGCATTTATAAATTTTCCAATTAAATGATACAATTGTAACATACATCTTTTATTGTTGCAATTCGACTGCCTTTTATTTCTCACAAGTTATCATTTTGCCATGTTCTCGTTTAATAGTTAGTGATGATGTCGTCTAAATGGTAGCGCTCCATACCGGGAAGCGACAATTCACATGATGGTTTTTTTCTTTCTACACAAAAGTATTAACTGCACCAGCAACTAATAAACCTTTGTGTTGGCTAAATTCAAGGTATTAGGAGACCGCTTCCGAAAACGAAGACCGACGGTAGTACTAATAACACATTGGATTATGGGACAGAAAAACCGATCCGGACTTAAAAAAATAAATTTTTATTAGTATTATTTACGCTCAATTATGTTAGTACAGCTAATTCAAACGATTTCATAAAAATAGCGAANGTATTTTATTATTTTCGTCTTATTTAACTGTACTAAGATAATGGAGAATAAATAGTGCTAATAAAACGTTTTAATTATTTTTTTAAAATCAGGATCGATGTTTTTCCGTTCCATCATCAAAGGTGATTAATACTATCGCCTGTCTTTGTTTTAGGAAGCGGTCCCCGTGTATGTTAGCGATACTGCAACCCACTTACATTTCTTATCATTTGACAAACTTTAAGCTACCTTAAACTTAATTACCTACGTACAGGGCACTTTATGATATAGAATGTATTTACATCAAGTATAGAAGAGGTATAACTTAACACACTAATTACTACTCTTAATATCTTTTCAGATGAAGCACTGACATGCAACGTATGCGACAGATCATTTTCAACACGACGACAACTAAATGATCATCAACAGAAAAAAAGGCATTTCGGGTACATTTTTTATTAAATAGAAATAAAAAGGAAAAGAAGTATAGCGCTCACCCCAATGATATTAAAGGGAACCCATTTCCCAGGGTTCTGCAATTGTCTTATGCATTGCTGGTTAAAAGGGATTTGATCTTTCTTCCAGAGCTTTCAATGATACGCAGGAAAAATAAAGTACTTGCCGCTGAAATTATATAGACTACAGTGGTTCTTCCCACGCTAATAGTCAATATGTTATTAAAGCTGGGCTCTACTACTGTTATACGCGTTTAATACTAATTTGAGAAAAATAAATATCTACTCCCCAGTTGAAAATAAATACTTAAAATGAAAATTTTAGACAGGCCGGCGACTCACAGCATTCGTAACGCGAACGAACTATATATTACTAAGCACTACCAACCGTCGGTACCAAGAACCAAGGTCGGCAACCTTTTGCTATTGAAGATATTGGCGCGGACCACATATACACTAATAAACATTTTTATTTGCACTTTTCACAATTGTTAATCATCATAATGGTTAACGGTACGCCGGTTGCCGAGCCTGATGTACACTATAACGTCTACACGTCCCCATTGCCCTTAAAAATCTCCCTACGGAGATTTGGAGATTTTTAAGGGCAATGGGGGCGCGATCTAAATGTCATAATCTCCTACCTTGGGTGGTTTAAAAATTTGTCAAAATTACCTCGTAGTTTATGTATGCTCTCCCTTAAGTCTGCAATCATTTTCTAGTCTCTAAAATAAGTTTAGCGTGTCCAAAAAGAAACAAGATAAATTATAAAAATTTATTTGTAAAAACAAAAGCATGTAAAAGTAAATTGCAACACCTGCGTAATTACAGATGCAGTGCTTGCGACAGCCTATTTCCCTCCCTGATGGCCTTGGAGCACCACAAAGAAGAGTTCCAACATTGGAGCGACTCCTCTTGCTCCCACAGCGATAGCGACGATAGTGACGAGTGTCACGAGGATCGTCACAGATTACTATAATGCCACCATCTCATTATTGCCGGGGACAGACCCAATGAGTTGGGCACTTTTGTTTAGTTAATTTGTTTTAAACATTGCGGGTAGACATATATTCAGAGATTTTCGATAAATTTGAACTTAAATATTTAACACAAAATATAACTTAAAATTAACCCTTTCGCTGTGGCGCCAACTCAAACCTTACTATGGACGTGATATTGTCCGAACAAAAACGACTGTTTACTGCGATGGTCGTATTGTTTCAACAGACATATTCGTTCCCTGCGATTGGAGTAATATTGTCTTGACAAACATGATCTTCCCTGTAATTGGAGCATTATTGGGAAGTTTAAAACCTCCCATACGCATGAGTCACTGGTCCCTAATGTATATACGTCACGGTAAAGCCTTTTATCTACGACGTAATTGCACGCCAGCTGTATCGAAAAGGGTTACTCATTCGTTTAATAATACAATTACATTATAATTTTTCGGCTAATCTGTGCAAGTCTCTGTTGTACAAATAAAAATTACATTAGTAATTTCAAATTTACCTTATTTACGATAAATTGGAATCGAAAAACAATCTCCAGTTGTCAGTCTGTTGGACTGAACAGACTTCCTGGGATACTTTTTTTTATGAATTTTTCACGAAATAAATAGATTTGATACTTCTTGGATTCAATAAACGGTTTTTTCATTGAGAAAGATTATAGGACTATACGGAAATCTCAAGTCTATAAGAAATGTCATATTAAGCCTGTCCGGATTTTACTTTCTATAACAAATAAATAACCAACATAATTCTCTGTAATTGTGTTCTACCCACATTCAAATGGAAAAAAAAAATTGTTTCATCAGTTCCAAAGTTTATTAGATATAATAGTTCTAAACAAATCAGAGTACGGTTTATATGTAAAGAGAAATAAATTAAGGCAACATATTTCTACTTACAAAAAAAAGAAACAACACAACTGTTACTTTTTTATTACAAATGTTCTTAAAAGAAAAAAACGTCAGTAATTTATCACTGTCAACTTTACTGGTTTAAAAGTTTGAATAAATGAACCCGGGTGTTAAAATGTATTCCGTTCCTACAAACTATGAACGTCCTACAAAATTGTCCAAAATTCGAACTTATGTAAATCTAAAGATGTAATGTAAAAACAAAAACAAGTATTCGTAGAAACATATCAAAATACACTAGTTGCATTTACAATTCGTACCTAAATAGTGGATTCGCTTGATACAATTTTTAGATGTTTTCGATACAGTATTTATAATAAGGCACCTTACCGTATAATTTATAAATATTATCCATGCCATAATACAGTCCGTTAGAGGATTAATAACAACCAAAACATAATAATCACATGAGGCTTGTAAAAGCACATTTTAACCAAGGACATTTAAAAAATCGCTTAATCCTCAACGAAGAAGTGACATGGCATCACCGTAGCAATTCTTAGTGATTTATTAAAATGTTAGACAAGTTTCGCGCGTGAGCGACAGGTGCCGGCGGTAGATAACATATTAGATACCGGCACCCGTGGCGCTTCGGCATCCGGCATGGATGACCGAAGGTGTTCAGAAAATTATACGCTGAGGTGCCGCCGCGTCAGTCAGGTGAATCCACGACTTCTAAGTCCTGAAAGCATATCTGTACTTTGTAAATATGTTGGTAGTGATATCCCGGCAATAATGCATATCACGGCATCGTAACGACTGATGTAGGTATTCTTTGTAAATAAATATCGTAACGCTGCCTAGTGGAGTTTATATTCCGTAACTGCAGTTATAAACTGTATTGTATTAGCTCGAATTTCGTATAGGCTAAGTGAAATCTTATAGAGTAGGTACATAATTTGTAATCGATATCTCGATAGTATTTTTAATTCTGAGTGTCACAATAAATGTACCCCAGACCTCCCATCCGAGAATTTAAGAATTTTAAGTCATAATTTAGTCGTCGTATCTGTAACGTCCCGACTAGTCGTAGCGTTGTCACCGATCGACCGCGTCGCCTCGACGCGAGCGAGCGCGCGCCGCGGCCGCGCGTTCAAATAAAATACGGCTCAAAATATGTACAGAAAGGTTTATTTCATAGGAAATCGCAAAACCACAGAGCGCGGGTCGCGCGGATCTCGCGCGCGCCACTACGACCGATGTCCCTTCGGGGCGCCGAAAGGTCGCGATCGGCGGGTATCGTCCGGGGGGCGACGTACACGTGTGTAATTTTTCATATCGAATAATCAGGAATACAAATCACGAATCTTACAAAAGCATAATACGAGTAAGTCTAGGCCGCCGCGGCGGGCGCGGGGCGCCGGTCGCTCGCGGCGAGACAGGCGAGACACGGGGGCGGCCCGCGGCGCCCTACGCCGTGCCGTTCAGCAGCGGCTCGGCCTTGGCCTTGGGCCCGTCACGCCGCGTCTTGCCCGCACCCGCCACGCCCGGCCCCGCGCCTGCCGCGCCAGCCACGCCCGCCGCGCCCGCAGCTGCCGGCGCCGCCACGCCGCCACCGGCGCCTCCGCCGCCGCTCACGCCGTTCTTCCACCCGCCACCTGCTGCCCCCAAACACTCCGTTAAGCCAAACGTGAACCGACCGAGCGATTGCTACTATTGATATTTTATATAGACATCATTCAAAATTTTCAACCATGTATTATATCGGTTAAATTTGGACCTCCACCCCTTTTGATGGGAGCCCTTCGATTATTTACAAATTATAATTTATCTTTAAAATTTCCTTTTGCATTGTGTTTGTTACTTTTTAAGATTATACCAAATAAATAAATGTTAAAGCATCAAACTACATTGTTTATATTGCACTTTGGATTTTTTATTTTTGCGCGTTTTCTCGAAGACTACATCTTTCGCAATGCATTAAAATAGACAAGTAAGTCTTTGGCAAAATAAATACTTTTTAAAAGAAAACCATTTTTTTTTGAATGTCAAAAATTCTTTTATCTCTATCAATTACAAACCATATACGTATAAACAAACCGGCGAGTTTATATTAAACATTTTAATAAGCACAGTAGATTTGCTATTTTATATCTGAAAATTTAACATCAGGTGCTGGTTAAGAGGCATGCAATTTTTACTAATAATACAGCAATTAAAGTAATCAATTATTAAAAACAACGTTATTTTTATTTAAATAAGAGATAGAATACGTATAAAGACTTAGAATATTAAGTAGAAATCTTTCGATTGTAGAGTAAAAATGGAAGTGTTGCAGGCTAGAGATTTAAAGCGTGTTGTAGTAATTCCAAATATTACCCTTTCTCTAAAAAGCGGGAATATTTAAAAACATTTAATATAGACTACGAAATACATAAAAATAATATATTTAACAAATAATAATAGTATATTTAAAATAATATATATAAGTGCGATAAAAAAGCGCCCAATACTACTATGTCACGACTGTTGAGATTATCATATTACATTCTCAACTAACATGCTGAACAATATTTGTAACCGTAATTGTATTGCAATATGTATCTTTGATTCAAAAGTTTATAAGCGAGGACAGTAAAGCACGGTAACAAAGCATGTTAAATGAAACTTCTAAAATACCTATATAACTTTTTAAAGTTTAATATTTTATGCATTAATTTAATTTTGCAATCCTTTCAATACTCCAATAAATTTTTATTATAACATTACACTTTTTTTAGGTTTAATAAAACTTTTAAAACTAATTTTTAAACATCAGTGTCAATGACTATAAATATTATTGCATTAAACTAATTCTATAAGCATACTATATTTAAGTTACATAAATTAGACCATGTGAAAATACATTTGATGTATAAAAACTGAAATTTGACAACGAATCATTTGAATGTTTTATAAGCGACGAAAGATATTACGCAAATTTGGTCAAAGAAGAAACAAGTCTTATTGAATGGTAAAAATAAACCTTTAAAAGCTATTTTTGTTAAGCAGTCGATCGTCAAGCCTGCTTGTCAAACAATATTATTGTATTAGTCCATATTTATTACCAAGAGGAAATGAATGCAATAACCTTTTTTTATCGAACGTTTATCAATTTGAGCAATTATGATTTTTACACGGCGTTTGGCGTATAAAGCACAAAAACGATGGTCCTAAAGAACATTCCTTGCATTGGGGTTCAATAACCGATTTTGACGTACTTAAGGTATTATTCTAACACATTAATATAGGAACATTTTGTCAAGCAGTACTATAAGGTATAGTCTCCTATAGTTGCATTCTTGGCCATTGACACTAAGATTATTTTATTATCACTTAAAATAGTTTGGACAGCATCATTATTTTGAAAACGAGGGTCGAGTGAATGCATAAAATACAAAGAATTAATAGCAATCGACTTACTCCCCAAGTTTAAATATAATCCTACCACTTGCTTCCTATTCAGCTCATTGAAAGTTTATGTAAAGAAACCTCCAAAGCTTTTAAATAGTTTACGGTCCCTAATACCTTTCCCAAGTGTTAGACGGTTACAGCAACTTTTAAAAAATATTAGTATCAATTTGGATATCAAAGTAGGCAAAAATCGGTTTTCAAGCCCTGCAACCTAGTGCCTTTAAAAGTAGCGGTACCTTGCCGCCTGCGACGCCGGCGGCGACTGGCCGGTGTATTCCCCGCGCCGCTCGCCTCCTCCGACGACAACGACTCTGCACACCACAGCCATCACTCTAACCCCCACCCAGCCCCCACGCAACCCCATGCTCACATAACCGGGTATTTGACTATAACATTTTTGTTAATTTCTCATAATATTTTAAAAAAACATCAAAATTGAACCTTATCTTTTAAATATGTATATATTAAGTAATAATTTCTTTCTGGTCTTAAGTACCGAAAAAATTATGCGCGGTCAGACCGGGCGTACCAAGATCCAAGATCATCTCATTTGTATGGAAATTCATGGAGTCATCAAAACCTCACTTGCATGCCGCTGCGCTTCCAAGAGGCGACTGACTGACAAATACGGCGTACGAAATCACTCGTTTACTTGTCCGTGGTACCGTATTTATTTGAGTGAGAGAAATCGTATCATCCATTTGTTTTTGTTATCAAAACAATCTTTGTAAACGATTTGCGCTATCGTCAATAAAAAGGAGGCAAGTCTTCTAATACTCAAGTAAATTAAAACTCATAAAGGAAGGACTTCACATGCCCGCTTCGGGCCGGGTAATTTAACATACCACTGAAATCAAGATCTTCTGATTCCCATATTATCGATTTGCCATTAGAATATTCAGATTCAGACCTTTTAATTTGTAAGAAAATACGACAACAATAAACTGACGGCACTACAATTTTTTTAAAGAACTGAAATCGCGACGAACATAATCTAATTAATGATTCAAAACAACATTGTTACATACTAGTTTAGTCAAACACCCTGTTATAGCATTAGCTATAGACCTTTACTAATAACTACAGTATCATCTACGCATATATTTTCCCTCAATGCATCTCGACATGCGCTTTGCGTGGAGAATAGGCTACTACTGGAATCCACTTCGCGTACCAAATAACAATCCGCTATTGCCTAAACTATATAATATAAAAAGTTTAAAAAAAAACCTTTCCAGCTAATAAATAATTAATGTAAAGAATTGAAGAACGGGACTTGTTACGATAAAAAGAAATGAATTAAAATATATATAGATACTTTTTGTAGAACAGCCAAGTTAGTCATCCAAGCAAAGTAAGAACATAAAACAGTATTTAATCGTAAAGGGCAAGGAATGCGTCCTCCAGAAATAGCAAACACTATTCACCCCGCGGATAATAATTTTGAAAAAAAAAAGTAAAGTACATTAATCCAATTAGTAAAGTAATCGTACCATCTTTTCTGCAAAATCTTGACAAATTACGAATGCGCGTGAGTTTTACTTATAAATTGAATAACTGTGGAGAGAAGTTAGTTAAATGTTATTATCAAAATATTAATACTCAAAGACTATGAAATTGCTAAACTGGTACTCGAATTGAATAGTGAAACACTAAATCACTTCTTCAATAAATATTGAAGAATCACATAGGACAACTTTCCACACAAGGATAAATGATCATGTCATTTGACTGAATAATAATTTGCTTAAACACCGTAAACTGGATCTTGAACAGGATTCATATAATGTATCATTAACATGAACTTTGTGACATTGTTGCACAATTATTTATTTAAATATTTACATACCAAAACATTAATTAGTCAAATTAATTCGTTCATAAATGTTCGCGAAAAGTTAATCTGTATATACTGCAATATTGCAATATATACTGCAATATAAAACGTGCCTCACATATACGACAAAAATCACGCACACTCAAATGTCAGTACTGTACTAATTAAAATGTAATACATAGGGTGTGCAACATAAAATAATGTCTATAATGCATAAATACTTAAATAAGATAAATAAAGAATACGTAAAACTACACTACATTTTAACTAGCACATTGTGTGATATTTTCAGATTTATTTGTCTGAGGATGTTTGATTTGAAAATTCCATAATTCCGAAAACATTCTTAACATTTTTAAAGCCGTGTTTGAATTTCCATTCCATTAAAAAAAATATTGTCCTTTTATATTGCAATTCAATAATAATTTTATAGCAAATGGCAGTACGTGTCTAAAACGTTTGACTTGAAAAAATATAAGAATACCTTTTAAATAATTCGAAAAAGGGTAATTATAGCTGTTCAAACTTTTCATGCCGCAATTTTACTATGATCTAGAGTATTAAATTAAAATAAAGTTTTGTGTTGAACCGTGTTATCATTCCAATGCTAAAACGCGACGCGAGTAACTTGTTACTTTTTGTAATCACCGCTTATAACTTAAGCAAAGGCGAAGTAGTGAGGAAAGAATATCGGCCCCTATTATTTCGTACGTAGTGAGTGGTCTAAATCCCCGTGCGAGATTTGGATCATGGTGAGTGGTACAGACCTACCACCATGGTAGGAATCCTGATGGGTGGTACGGATTCGCATGCGAGGTATAGATAGTTCAAATTCATAAGTTACATTTCCCTGTGCAGTGTTGAAATCTCAAATAATTAAGTAATTTCCACTAAACATTTTAAAACCCCAAAACATCTATAGACTCTATGGATATATCATTTATGTACTTTTATTGTCATAATGGAAATAAATAAAAAACCCATAGGCTAACAGAGAACACTTCAATTAACAAATATGGCGAGCTTAGATTTGTCCAGCAGTGGAATGTTAACAGATTTTATTTGTAATAAATGTAACATTAACAAGAGCATTGGTAGCAATTTTTATTATCTAGTCTTATTGAAATACTTGACATTTGAATTTTTAATCATATTTCTACAATGAATTTATTCCTCGAATATGTTTGATATAAATCTTAGTCATATGCTTGAAATGAAAATGGAGAGTCACATCACAAGCATTCAAGTGAGCAAGTGAATTAAATTCAGACATACATTACATATCTCAAAAATGTAATTTTGTATTTTTTTTTAAGATAAATTGTTTCACTAATTTAGCAAGCAACGCTTTATTATTCTTAATCAAAAATAAAGAGTTCACAACCTCCTACAATAATGTTTTGTTTCTGCTTAATTTGGTTTTTACAATACAATGGCTAAAAATGGAATATTCAATCACGGCAGAGTAACTATACTAGCTACGTAGTATGGGTGTACCTCTGTCTGCACTGGAGACGTCCTGGCTGTCAAGGACTGAACTTTCATCGTCAGTTTGCCTTCGTCTGTCATCACGTCTACGGCCGCTCTGTGAATTGATATTTACAACAATTGTAATCCCAATCTATATAAATAAAACAATAAATGTTATCCAAAACAATAACAACACTACAGAATACTCTTAATAAATATTAAAATTTGTAGTATCACTTTGGCAATATAATTGATTTGGAATTAATGAATGGTTCTAAATTTCTACAGAAACATCTGTACTGCTTGTCAGTCAAAATTGTAGATTTAGAATCAAAATGAAATGTTCTGTTCCATGTCTTTACGGAATGTCTTAAGTCAATGAAACATATGTATTATATGCATTTCTTCCATTATATTAACTATAACATGCGTACAAACATGTTTAAAATCATTTTTGTATTCAGTGTTGTGTTCGACATACACATGTAGTTTGCTACATTAGTTGCTAATCACTAATTACCGTTACACTAACAAAAGATATGCCGTAAAGCAAATTGGGTTGCAACTTTAACAGTTTGAGACTTCAACAGTATCATGTGTTAGACTGTCTAGCCGGTGCAACAATACCAATACTCGTATCGTTGGCAGAAGCGTCACAATCGATTACCGGCAAGACCAATTTGGAAATCGTATCTTCCAATTTATACAGAAATGGTTTCGGCAATGACTAAATAATGACCAGCAAAGACGTGCCGCCAAGCAAAAAAATAATTGTGTTCCGGCATAATCTTATGTAGAAACTATTAAAGAACACATTATACGACATCATTTCGGCTGATTATGACGATAGGCAATACAAAATTCGCATTTTAACTTTCTTTCATTGCAAATTTATACTTTGTCACTCAGTTATCGACATGCATATTACGCCTATAGGTCAGAGCGTATAGAATTTTCGACTGTATCATCACTTACCATCAGATGAGATCAGTCAAGTGCTAACATGCAAATAGTAAAAATAATTATAACAATAAACGATTTATACCGCATCCCTGGCATCCCGGTTGTCACGGTTGTCCCGCGCGTCCCGATTGTCCCGCGGCTCGCGAGCGTCCCGCGGCGGGCGAGGATGGGCACGGCCGTTTTCTAGCGGAACACGTCTTTCCTCTCCACGACGTTCACTGGATCTGTAGGTTATTGTATAATGACGTCGGTGGTATAATGACATCAGGATGGAATTTTTTTTAGATTATGTACATGTCGACGCCGGAAAGGAAACACGTAGTAACCCGTACAATATATTTTTTACTAAACATTAGGGCAATACCACTAAAGTATTCAACAACAAAATATAGCATCTAAAATTCTTAACTCTTGATTCTCCTTGTTCTTATGAAAGTTATTTCTGATGAACAATTTTGAATTTGGTTATTATATGTTTGCTTTCCATATGGATATTGTACTAGCCATAATAAAGTGATCCAAGGCCATGATCAATACAGGAAAGGTACAGTTAAGTGTACTTTATCTGAATTCTGCCTTTTTCATGTTTTAACTGCAATAAATTTCATGTCCACTACGTTTGTATGAAAGTAGTGTCTATAATATCCAAAAATGCTTATAATTGAATTGATAGCTATTTTGTAAAATATTATTGCACTTTAATACAAGGCACAGAATCTTAATAAAGAATATAAAAAGTATTATTATCTGTAACAAGGTTTTTCTTCTAGACAACTTTGGTTTGACTAAGCTGTAAAAAACCCAACCCTATCTAATGTATACATTCGTATATATATAAAAGCCATACAGAACTTTTTGAGCATCAACTAAGCTTCTATATATATATATATACATAATCTTCAGAAGTATAATTAAGATCCACCTGCCTAACCAAACCTAGACAATTTAGCACATTCTAGAAACCGTCACATTCTTGAGTGTGGTGGTGCGCACAGGACTTACACACGCAATAGTTGTTTAAAATTCCTTATTGGTCTAGTGAAGAGCTAGAGCTAGTACAGAACGAGGTCTTGGGGTCAATTCCTAATTTGGGCTAATTCAAAATTGATATTGGTGTATCTATTAGGTAGTAGTATTTGCAAGAAATTTTGTGGCGGTGTATTATACTCCTGCTATGTTCATTTCTGACCATCTGCCCCGGGCCTCATCTGTGCAAGTGTAGTCACATAAACTTGTGCACTATAATGTCTCCAACACATTTTTTATTGCTGAAAAGTTTTCTCTTGACTGCAATCTCACCTAATGGTCCCTTATGATACTGTCCACGATGGAAAAACGCTAATCTGGTAACATGAAATTTACCTCTTACGGTTTTTACACATCATCTTACCGGAACACAATTGATTTGCTTGGCGCCATGTTTTTGTCGGTATATTAGTAAATAGCGGCGACCGAAGAGTCCCACCATTACGCTAAATTGTACCCTGGACCTCTGTTAACAAAGCCATTATACGCAAGCGAGGCCCCAATATCATATCAAAGCATGAGTTTGTCCACCGCGACCGTAATGCGGATAGAAGGACTAGTACTGTTACTTAACACATATATACCTGTTGGGTCTTAGGGGACGCGCACGACCACGGTACGAGCCATCGCCGCGCTCATCACCCAGCTCCGGTGTAGTGCGACGCGCGCCTGCATCACAATACACTGCGTTATTTAATCAGACGCGGGAAACTAGAGCTGTGATAATAATGGAATTCACTGGTATACATATTCGAAAACTTATTATTAATACAAAAAAGTTATTGATGCATTTGAGATAATCTCATATATGAAGAGAAATCGCTGTATGGCACGCGACAAGGGCACCTTTTTGTGCATATCTTTTTACGATGTTTTGAATTGTTTCTTGTGTGGCGTTCATTTCATTCTCATATTATACTCCACACACCCACCTACAGGCCCCAAGTTTAATCTGCCCTTTGAATCATAGGGATGAAGAACAACTCCAATTTTATTTGCGTGGTTTTTAACAGAAAAACTTAAAATCACCTATCAATGGACCCAGACCAACATACGAACCCATGATATCATCCTCTGTATCCACATGAGCTAACATCATGCCAAGTGTTGCAAAAATGTTATAATAGATTCAACTTGTCTAGCAGATTACTATATTTTAATTATTACTAATAGTTCACACTTGACTTTTTATTCATCCACCCAAATTCAAATATATGTTTTTAAACTGTAAACTAGTTAAGTTTTAAGTAAAAAAGAAGCAGCCCTTTATTGTCTCACTTCTGGGCACGGGTCTCCCCACTTATGGGACAAAGGGTTTTTAGAGCATAGACCCTCCATCCTGCTCCACTGCTGGTTGGCAGGCATAGTACACAAGTCTACACAATTCCTTCATTCGAGTGCGACGGGAAGGTAATCCGACACGACTTGAAGAGATATCAGGGGCAGGTCCGACCGCTTAACGTGCTGTTCGAAGCAATGGGGAGGAGGACGCCGCCAACTTTCCAACTTCAGGCAAATATAGATAATTTCCCAACAGAAATTTATCTATTTTTAAACATGCCCGACCCGGGATTCACATCGAGGACCCCATGTCTGTTGTAAAGTTGACCAATGAGGTAATATAAAAACACATTGTTGGTTATTAAGAAATATATTACAGTACGCACCGGGCGGATATCTTTGTTGCGGTGGGCGTGGACGTCTAGCGCGAGTAGCAGGAGCTCCTCGTGGAGGAGGATATGAAGACGTACTGCCGCCCATCACCACCCGAAGTTGTTGATCGATTTCCAGTTTTTCGGCTCGCAGCTGCTCGACTTCCTAGTCAACATCAAATAAAAATATGGTTAATTATTATGTCTCACCTAAATAGTTTTACCATTCGGCTGCTATATACTTTGTCCTAAAAAAATCTCACCTGTATATGGAGGGCCTGGTGACAAAGACCCTTCTTGTACAAAAAAAAACACTTTGTGAAATAGAGCAAAAATTCCTTACATGTGTGACATGCTAGTAAATATTTCATTAGGACAGTATGTTGAAACAAGTATATATATATACATCAGATTAACATTTTTTTATTTATTTTGCACAAATAATTTTGTATTAGCAACACAGATTGGCGAATAGATTATTTGGAAAACTAATATTACGGCAACCACAGGAAATGACCATCTTTTTTAAAACACAATTATACGCCATAGGAATGAACATTTTTGTTGGAACACAATAGTGCATTAAGGATAGTCTAAATAAATAGAGCGACTTATAAAAAGGATTAATAACAAATACTTAAAAAATAATTTTGGCCATACTAAACGCAAATATTTTTATTTTATTTATTTATTTATTGGTATCAAACCATACATAAAAAATAACTTAAACTAAATAACTTAGTGTTGCACAAAAGTCGGTCTTATAGCTTTGATGCAATTTCTCCCAGACAACCTTTAGAAAGGAGACTAAGTGGTGCGAAAGTGTAATACTTAGATACATACATAAACATAGAAATATGAGCATAAAACTCACATATACCAAAATACATATATAAATAAAATACACATAAATTATAGTCTGTTGATTTATAAATTATTAATTATTAACTAGTGTTTTAAAAATATTTAAAGATAGTGCACATTGAATTTCAAAAGGTGGTGTATTCCACAATCGTGTAGCTTTTACAGTAAAAGTATTCTGGTAAAATTTGGTGTGGTGAATAGGAATTTTCAACGTTAAATTATGAGAAGATGTCATCCTATGCATTCTATTAAGATTATGTCGAGAACAAAGTAAGAAAACACTTTCTTTCAAGTAAGAAGGGTTGCGAGGATCGAACAACACATGGTACAGATGAGAAAAATTGTGTAGATTCCGGCGAAAGCTTTATTCTTACTTTTAAGTGCGCCACGTGGTATTCGACGAGAACCTTAGCGTTGGCGATGTTCTCGCGGGTACCCACAAACACGAAGGGCACCATACCCTCCTCACGTGGCGCTGATGGCTGAGGTTCATTATCGCCCTCCACTTTCACCTGGAATGCAATCTATTTATAGGAGGTTGCCTGTGCCCAACCGTGAGACGTTAATAGGCTGCTACTTACCTTTTTAATGTATTTGAAGAAATTAAAGCTACAATGTATGATAAAAAATATAAAAAGGACACCCAATTTTGTTCGTTGTGGGTTCAGCATCAATCATATATTGTATATAATATGAGGAAAACATGATAGTTGAAAATTCCAAAGTGCTGTAAAAACGTAATTGAAAAAATAATTTTTTGGCTGTAGAATTTACAGTAACTTATGTGAATAATTTAAAAAAATAACACTCACACGCACGACTCCGCTTTTGTCGACGATTTCCTGAATGACCTTTCCATTCTTGCCAATGACTTTTCCGACAAGCGCTCGCGGAACTTTGATGGATTCCTCTGCGTATTCTAAAAGAGAACGCGCTGCCCGCACCGCTTCCATTGACTGCAACAGTATTTTTATATCATTTTTATTATTATTAGAAACAGGTATACGCATATAGAATGTACAATTAAAATTAAAAGCTGTTTTGTAATCCGTTTATTGTACAGAATATTAACATAAAGCATGTTTAATACTAATGTACGGTATTTAAACTTTATGTACAAAGGCAGAATGAACCCAATCAGAAATTCTAAGTTATTATCAAATACATCATATAGTAGTTTCTTTGACAGTAGAAAATAAATATAAATGCACTAACCAAAAGTAATTAGATAACAAGTAGGAAATAGGAAACACGTAGAATACAAACACTAGTATAGATACAAAGTTAAAAATAAGGGAGACAAAAATTTATTGTTTAATTTTGTAGATTTCATTTTAGCGGAGTAATTTGCCTCCTAAGTGACAATTCAAAAAAGCTAATTTTACAGGTGGGCTATTAAAAAAAATTAACAACTCTAAAAGCACCACCTTTATACCTTCATACGAAAGGACGCTACGACAAAAGCTGGTGCTTGTCGTAGGGTCCCATTTTTTTAGACCAGTTCTGATGACGGCATCCATGAGAAAATCGGATAACTCTTAAATTTGCATTAAGCATGAGTGCGACAAATGGACGAATAACTCAAAATCACGCCAACCAATTTCGATGATTCGTTTTTTTATTGGAAAGGGTATACTTCAAGGGTTGTTTGATGATAGTTCTATGGAGCAAATTAACGATACAAAACAAATGACCTGTAACGTATAAAAATGCGGGTTCGATCTCGAGTGATGGTACCAATGTAAATTTCACTTTGTAAAGTTATTTCATTTAAACGTTGCCGTATCATATGAGCAACACGTTTTTTAGGGATACACATATTCAGACAAACTTGTTAATTTACTTCAGATTCACTAAAAATCATAAATAAAATTTTTAAACAAACAAACGAACCGCCTTCAAAACAAACTGTTCCAAATATATGCTCTAAAAAGTATAAAATAATTGCGTATGATTTTTTAGAGTTCTTTGTATCCTTATATTTGGAGTCATTGTCATCCAAAGTAGGTACCTACATATAAATAGGTTGTAACTATATAGATATTGGTGTGAGCTGCCAAGTGGACACGCGGAATACACCTACCTTGGCTGACACTGACTCCGAATATAAGAATACGAATAAGTCTAAAAAAGAACACGCTGGTTCTTCTTTTGATAAACTTTTTATTTATAGATTCTGCTATGTCAATAAGTAAAATTTTCGATTGTGTGATGAGTTATGTAAAGCAGCGATTTGTAAACAGGAAGTGTCAGCAAATATAATTACTAATAATGTCGTACTATACCTCGCCGCAGATCTTAAAGTTGCAAGTGACTTCCTCAAGTTCGATGTTGGTAATACCAGCCACTTTGCGCGCCTGCTGTATGTTTGCTCCGTGCGTACCAATAGCCAGCCCCATTAGGTCTTCGCGCACGTTGAACTCATCCGTGTAGCTGCAACCAATCTCACTGTTTTACATTTTACGTAGATTTATTTGCAGACCTCTCGACTACGTGTACCCACATCAGAGTCACCAAGGAAGAATTCGCGAATGTAATTTATATCCCAGTCACAAATAAAAAGAGTTTTAATGAAATTCTACCGTCGTTATATCTACATGCTGGATGTTAGTTGGCTTACTCTTTAAATCTATTCCACCCCAATCACATCCCAACTTAATTTAATTCAGGCGACATAATATATATGTCATATTTATGAAATTAATTTAGATTGTCATCTTTAGTTGAAACCATTGGGCCCTAATTTTGTTTTCAAGTCTGAAACTTAAAAATGAGATCGCACAGAATGAATTTCAAGAATAAGCCAGCAGTTGAACATGTTTAGTGTTAGTAGTATTCTAAAAAGTGTAATATGAGATATGTAAGCGCTTTAATTATAGAGTGATTTACAGAAGCCGAACAGATGTTAATTGCTTAAAGTTACTATATTGTCATAAAAAAACGAAATTGTACTAAATAAAAATATATCTCAATCTATTTTGTTATTAATTATATATTATAACAAATACTATGTTACAAGCAAATTAAAAATATATTACTATTTTTTTACTCACCCTCCCTGATTATGTATTTTAGTTGATTCCAGCTGCCTTGCGGCTTCTTCAGTCTTTTTAAGTAATAGCAGCTTTTGTGTCAAATTTCTGTAATAACAAAGTGAAATTGTAAAATTCTTTTTTAAATTAATATATAACAATTATCACAGCATTAGTATGCTTGTAGGAAACTCTTATACTACCAACGCAGCAAGATCTCATCACCGCTGGCCCTGAAGCTTCCATAATTATGTTTGCACAAACTTTGCACAGTTAGTGAGTCAGCCAACTGTACAACTAGGACCCCAAATAATTCTTGTTAAATGCGATCCTGTCGTGTGCGTGTTAAATCGTTACATTAAAGCGTGTTACAAAACTTGTAATGGGTCATAAAATTGTGAACTATTAAAATATACTGTTGAATAGTTTTTTATTCTGTGAACAATAAAACTTCTTAAAATATATGTGCAAAAATCTATAGATGTTCAGTAGTTTGGCACAAGAAGCTTTCGAACTAATATGAAAGAGATTTTTAACTTAGGTCCACCAAGCCAGGATTTCAAACCACACATCTCTAAAATTGCATCCTCATGTTCTCTGTCACCAAAAGGAGATGTGATTTAAAGAACAATGAAATAGGTATATTTGTTTTTTTTTTTATCGCTAACACCTTATGATACAGTCTAAGATGATATTGCAAATCTGCTACACTATAAATTACCTCTTAACCCCTTTTCACATAGGAGTGTATCAGAACAATTGTGACAAAATACAACTGTTTTTTTCGCTTATTCGAAGACTTCCACTTTCATTGACTCAAAGATATCCAAATGTACTACCAATATCGTATTGCGCGGTGGCAGAATAAAATACATATAACTAATACGATTATTTATAATTCATAAAAATCGGTATTTTAACTCGCTTCATTAGCAAACACCTCGCGTTCGATTCTCGGCAGAGGTAATTTAGAAAATTCTCATTTCTAGTTTGAGTCTGTACTAGAGGTTGGCTTCAGTCGTGGCTAGTTACCGCCTTACCAGCATAGCCGCCAAGTAAAAAAAACTGCATTCCGGTATAATGCCGTGTCCAAACCTATGAGGTAAAGTATCTGTTACCGCGAATCCAACTTATGACTGTATCACCACTTGCCATCAGGTGAGATCACAGTCAAGCATTCACCTGGCGGCAATAAAGAAGCATGGATATTCTCTTCTTTCTGGGTATTATGATTCTCAAGTATATTTTTGTTGACATGCCTGTTGTTCTCACAATTACAATTATATATTTTTCTATATCATATGCCTGATACTACGATTCATTGCTCTAGTGGTCAGCTTGTTCTGGTATAGACATGAGGTCCTGGATCGGAGGAATTCAAAAATGGATATTGAGTTTTCTGTTAAGAAATTCTCAGTATGTGCCCAAATTGTGAAGCTGGCGGTGTGCTCCACCCGAGCGCCTAGGAGAGCACATTAACCCGTCGGTTCTGCTCCTAATCTCTCTCGTGATCATTGTGGATTGCTGACCCATCGGACTACGAGAGTGCACTTGGGTTAGTGTGTACACTTGTATACACAGCTAATCCGCAGTGGAGCGCGTGGAGGGTCTCTTCGCTAAAAACGTGCGCTACAATGAGTCAGGAGGCCTATACCCAGCATTGGAACATTAATGGGCGACTACTTAACTTTTTATGCATGTTATTAACATTTTTCTTCACATACATTCAATTTGATAAATGTTGCAAAGTATATATATGTGATGGTGAGTCATCCAAACTATTTTATTTCATATTGTAAATAAACTGTAATGTTAAATAATAAGATTTTATGTGTATGTTAATAAATATGTAAATACCTGAAGTGCATTTCCTGCAACATCTGTGCTCGCTTCTGTGACGACTCGCAGCGTGAAATGACAGCCAACACTCCACGCTCAGCTACGTACCACACCAGGGCCGCGCCGATCGCCTTCTGGAACTCCTTGTGTGCGTTCTCCACCTTTGCACTGCAAACAATAAGATCCTATTAAGCAAATTACGATTTTGATTTCAAGATACATTCCAATTTTTTTTTTCAGTCTATCATATTGCCCATAACATTTTTCTAAGGACCATTACCACAAACAAAGATTAGTTCCGCGAAGCTATTGAAATTAGGCAACACAATTATCATATGCCATGTGGGATGGCGGCGACATGGAATCCAGTAGATTACTGTCCAAATCTAAATCTGCCGGGGTGCTCTCTTTGTGCTATAATAAATTTTAAGACAAATCACATTCACAGAAGGGGAACCAGTGAAGGATAATAGACCTTACATGTGATCATTGCTTTAAACTAAAATATTGACTCTGACCTAAAATTTGCAAATTTCATTATTTCAAAATTCCAAGCAAGAATTTCTTACCAATAAATGATAACGATTTTAGTCCATTTTTTTCCCTTTTTTTTTGCTATGCTTCACTAGTGTGCCGTGTACATGTATAACAATTATGAAAGCAATAAACAATTTTATTATTATTATTAAGCTATCAAGACTTATGCTATGATTAAGTTTATTTAATTTTTATAAACCACTTACTAATCTTTGAGGTCGTCAGGTACAGCAATTTCAAATTTGTTAAACGTTGTCTTGTCGATGGGCGTTTTGGTCGTCTTCACGCGGAGGCGGTCCTTTGGCACTATCTCTGTGTAACAGTTGTCCCACTCCAAATACTCTATTACTAGGAAGTCGCCCCTTATCATCTGGGAAAAACAAAGAACATTATTTATCAAGTTAGTGAGATAAGATATTTCGCAGGAGAGAAAGAGAGAGAACGCCGCGGATTCTCCCTTACGCTTATTCCCAGAAGTCGAAGACGGGCTTTTGCTCGCCTCCTTTCCTATCTCAAATTAATAATTTTATGATGAAAAGTGAACCTCGGGTGACAAATTGGTATGCTCAACGGTGAACCGCACTTAAGAATTACGAGTGACGCTAGGTTTTAGTATTTGTTTCCAGTCAGTCCCAATCTCCCAAAGATTGTCCGGTTGGTGTGCCCAAATAAATGCATTTTCCAAGCATTAAAAAATTGTGAGAATAGAAGGATATGTCCAGTAAACAATTAACAACAAAGCAAGAATTCTATTGATAGCATCGTATTTATAGCCTAGATATAAAAACTATACACAACACTTATATATCTTATACCGATCTATTGCCACATGGTTATTATTTACCTCAGATATTACTTGCTTGGATTAAAATCCTTTACATCCTCGTAAAGAAAATTATAGTTTAATTATAGGTAGCTAAAACATTATTAAAAGAACAAATCGTAAACACATATCTGATTAGATTAATAAGAAAAAAAAAACGAAACAAATGTCTTCTACAATAAATGTGCAGTATTGGTGGTGACAACTTATTATATTGTACAATATAATTGTTATGCAATAGATATGATTAAAACTCAAACAATCTAAGATATCCCATCCAATGAAATAACATAAGTTATTAAAAGCTAAAGTATTATTTTATTTAACTACACTACTACTTTAACAAGTCAAGTGAAAGTGCCTTCATAAAATTTCATATAGTTTACACGTACATACGAGATATCTCATCCCTATATGCGTAGGTGCATAATTATCGTAATATATGATAAACTATGTAGGTTATAAGATAAATTATACGAAAGTATATTTTTGAAATCAATATCTATCTGTATGAAGTTGTAAGAATCATTTGTAGGCAGTGTTAGAACAGTTAACCATTCAATAACTGTTAACCCAAAATTATAACCATTTCAAAAAGCCGATAAATGTAACCTGATTTTCTTGTCTACGGGTCATAATGGACGTGTAGATAAAGTTTATTTACCTTTAGCAAGGGGTCGTCTAAATTGTATGCACATTGCTTTACGCTTTCAGATTTTAATATAAGAATAAAATAATGTGTTATTTTTCAAATTAAATTGGAATTTCGTAACATGGACTGCGCCAAACTTGACTCAAATGGGACGCGGCCTGCTTCACGGTTTCGTAGGAATTCCTTCTGGCGACTTCTCGCCTAGTTGAAAGCAGATTGATGAAAAAATTTCTTTATATTTATTGTTTAAAAGTATAGCAACCGCATAATAAATTTTAACAGTTATTTCTCAGAGACGAACGAACTTCACAAGCAAGCTGAAGACATCGGAAAGAATTATTTATAAACGCTAAAACTATATGAAATCGCGAAAAAAGTAAATTCAAGCAATAAATATAATAAGGGAGTATATAAGACCAAGATAGTATTTAATTTATACTTTTAATAAAGACAACTTATCAAAGACGCAATTATTCATTATAACTTAAATGTCATGGGCCTGTGCTGACTAACTTTAATGTAAAACTATTATTTCTCCCTTCCTTCATCCACCAACACTGATTTGTTTTTATTAAATGCATATGTTTACTTGGATAATTACTTATATGACTCCTTCACCAAATAACTAGTTTTAGCATTTTTGTGTCAGATTTTCACTGCTAATCTCCGAAGCTAATTAATTTAGTTTACGACTAAGTATATACGAATCATAAGATATATAATGCGAAATAACATTGTTTACCTATTATCTTAATTAAAGTTATGGAAACGGGAAAATCTATGCTTATAAGTATTATCAGAATGATAAACAGTGAAACGTGTTAAGGTTTAGCTACCGTTATAATAACATACATTTCCGTTTATCCGATCGACATGTTTGTAAAGATCTAGATCTGATTTAGTTTATTTTTGTATATCTGTTTCTCGATGTTTTCATTTAATACTTTTTTTACTCGAACACATTTAATACTCGAAGAGAAGTAATTGGAAAAAAAAATATTTGTAAAGTATTGGTTATAAAGTATTTTCAAACATTAACAACCTAACGAAAATCCGCTCAATACGATTGTGAAGCTTTAGTTAATTTATTGATTTTCCATAATAATAGCCTAATTTATTATTGTAATTTTAATGACTCACATATATAACAACTAACTTGCAAATATTTTTCTAGTAAAAAACTTATGTCACGCGATGGTACTTTCTAACAAGACAATAAACAAATTCGAGTATAAAACTAACAATAATTCCTGGGTTTCTAAACAGCAAGTTTTCATAGCAATTTTCTTAGCAGCCATTTTCTGGTATAACTCTTGAAAAAGATACTGGAAGTTATGCCATTTGTGTAAAATACGGTAGAAATATATTTGTAACAGAAAGCTCTGTTTAATTTCAGTTGGTTTTACCAAAATGAACTGTTGTTTTTTAATTCATTTTTATAAATATTATTTCTTTCAATTTATTACATCTTTATTAAAGGTGTTATTTAACATCAGGTAAACGCTTTCAATATTTAAAAACATATAACATGCACAAACTTTGCTAATTACAGAGATAGAAATCATTAAAACTTATAAGTGAGTATTCAAAAGATGGACCTGTACAATTTTTTGCAAATAAAATCATTGGTTAATTGAATTTAATTGATATTTGAAACAAAATTACTATAGTAGCAACAAATCTCATTCTAATTTTTTTTTTAATTATTTGAATTTGAGTTGGCTTATAGATATTTGTGCTTTTTAAAAGAGAAATCTATGATTTCTAACCAGCAGTCTCCCATCTTCAACTCTAAGGACCCTACAAACCTAATTAAATGCAGCACTATGTTACTTAAGTCATAACTTCTACTCTAATAATAACCTATGATGGCAAGAGTACTATTACCAGAAAGATTCTCTTGACTTTATAAGTGTGCCTTGAGAAATTTAACTACAATTTATTTAGATGTTTTCCTTTTACTTCTCATTATAACATAAAAATGTGTCTAACCATAATTATAAAATTTTTTCAAAATGTTCTATAAAAGATTTTAATGATGTAAATGTTTGTTTACATATCAGCTTATTACCATTCCAGTTTGTATTTAATTCATATTTTTAAAAATGGTAAAAGAAATCGGACATAGGGAGAGTGGGAACTAATTGTAGGAATAATATATATTTTTTTTTATTGAATTTATTGTAATTTTTTTCCAATAGATAAATAAATATCAAACATACTTGTACCTCTGGAACAGTGAGACTATTAAACTATAAAAAGGGGACAGACACTCTTTCTCTTTTCAGAACCAACTATATATAACTTCGTTAAGTTAAATCTATCAGGATTTTATATGGCACAAGGTAAAAAAACTTCAAATCAAAACATATGCTTTTTTGTTGATAATTCTGTAAGTACTCAAATATAAAAAAATAACTCTTGATCTTTGATCTCTAAATAGCAAATTAAGTACTTACACTTAAAACACTTTTTAACAAAATATATATATTAAATAGCAAAATTTTAATATTCTGGTAATTTTTATATCTTATTAATGGAAAAATGGCATTTAGTCTTAATTTAAAGTTTGAATAGCAATTAATCGAAAAAATATTTTTCGATTTACAGAAATAACAGAAACCAAATAAATAATGCTAAACATATAAATTAAATAATTAAATTTATTTAGCCAAATTTCAAACATACAAATGTCAAATTTGAATGCAATGTGGAACACAGAAATTTTCACCTTGTATTAAATAAGAATAAGATCTTTTGTTGTAGGTTTAAATTGTCAAACAAGATTTAACTGGTACCATACAAATGAAAAGACAAAATTCTGACATGCAAGGAGTTGTAATACAAGTTTCTTTTGTAATTTCATTGTTCCTTTGTAGTCCAGTCAATAGCGCAGCTGGTTGGTCAATAAAAATGAGTAATATTGCAGTCCAATCCAATATGAATCTTATTGAATGTAATAAAATAAAACGTGTTCCTAAAAGTTTCTATCATCAAAATTTTATCATCAGAGAATATCACATTTGTAATTCAATACCTTGATATTTGCTGTCCACCACCCACATGCTTCCTTTTCATTTGACCTTGCAAATACTTCGACTTCTTGACTTTCCACAAACTCTGTATGTTTACCGGTATCCTTAGGTGGTAAGAAGACTTGCGAGAATGGAAACTTTGATTCCGGCTGCCAGCTTAAAACAAATAACTAATGTAAATAACATTTCCACCAACATTACAATAAAGAAGAAATCAAAAATTTCTACTCACTCATTTTCAAAGGCTACGAGAACCTCGTTGTCGAGCACGTCGGTGACAATGGCCTAAAAATATATAAGACTTTTAGAAGTGATGATCCATTAACTTGGTAGAGCGCTAGATATACATATTTTATTTATGGATCAATCTCAAAATGAACGCAATAAAATTGTTCACAATGAAGTTTAATTATATTGCACAATCACAACTATAAATAAAAACGTAGATAAGACTAAAACACATGGAAAATTCACGCCCTGTCAGTCGGACATGGCGTCCATTCCAGCCGCGATGATCTTCCCGGAAAAATATTTTTGCAAGTATGTAACAAAACTCTAAAACTGCAACTTCGTATAACTGAATATACAAACCACTAATAAAAATGATGCGTTTTATGTACAACTCAATCGTACTTCACAATTTACAAACCTTATAATAAGCACCATTTTCACCGTACACCTCGACCGACAAATCCTCCATTTTGGTTTGAAAGCGTATTTGGCGTTTTCAGAGCGAGAATGAAGCTCGATCAGAAACTGCTAACCAATCATATACGAGAATTCTAGCATAGACATTTGTAGTTTTTTTTTATTTAATACTGGCAATCTAAAATTCAGCAAACAGATATATTAAAAATTTTCGTGTATACTGAAGTTGATAATTTAAATTTAGAATTCCCCGCAAATTGTTGCCTCATTTTATACATAGAGCACTCCCTTTTCGAATTAGAAATGTATATTAACCTAATTATCACGACAACTTTACATCCGCCACCATTTTCATTTGTATTTTTTATAAGTAATCTTAGTAAATATTTTTAGAACGAAATTATTTAATGATCGTCACGCAAATGAGAGATACAATAGAAGAAAAAATTGACGACAGACACTTTTGTGACAGACCTACTTTGCTATATGCATTTTCAAAAGACTGCATGCAGTTCTGTGAGATTTATGTCAGATATACAAAAATGCACAAAAAAGTAAATAAGGTTTCGAAAGTAAAACTTTTAATTTATTTTTTTAAGTTTAAGAAGTATATTCTTCCTTTTTCCACAGTGTCTTTAAATATGCTAACGGTGACATGCGAAAATCTTTCTTTGCTAACAATCGCTTCGCTTCTATCGATCGATGTCCACTCTTGGACAAACGTTTCTCTTTATGATGCCCACAAGGTCCGATCTTGCGACGCCTGACTCCAGCGGCTACCGGCGACCCTCTAACTCGTCGATTTACCTTGTGGGGGTTCTGTCTACTCTACTGTCTCTATTCCAGCACCTTCAAGCCCCAACGTCCATTGGTTCGTCGGATAATATACCCTGCACATTGTCTCTTCAGCCTTGCCATTCTTAAGGCTTTAACGGTGTGGTTCACCTACGGATCTCTTCATTCCTGTTTTGATCTCGTAAAGAAACTCAAAGCATAGCTTTCTTTATCGTCCGCTGCGTGTGTTTGAACATTCGTGTTCTGAGTGAAGCTCATATTCAGCGACCACGTTTCATCGATGATAAAACATCGCTCACGAAAACGATGTGTCGTCAATGTTTTGACTTTCAACATCGATGTAAACAATACATCGATTTTGGAAAGCATCGATGTAGGAAAGCATAAGGAAGTTTTAGAACATACTTCACAGTTATAATTATTAAAAAAAATTGGCATATAATAGTCATTAGTCAAGTAGTGCCAAAACATCACTGAGCGCTCTGCCAATGTCACGTATTGTAAGTTGAAAAGATACACAGAAGACTTTGACAATATCAATTTTGAACTTTGCTTTTTTGTTGGCCCTAAAACGCCATGGCTGTGGAGCAGCTACTACAGCATATATACAAATAACTATAAGTACAAGATAACTATTACTAAATCAGGATATAAACTTATCTTTTCAACATTACATTTAATTAGAGCTATATTATATTTAATACAACAATTTAACATATGGACTATATACTAACATATGAATATAAAAAGAATATGTTCTACAGACCCTTCGCTGGTGCCTATTTTCAAAAACATGAGTGATGTATAGGACTGTAACAATTATAGAGGAATAAAGCTTATGTCACACAGCATGAAAGTATGGAAGAATATTGTTGCTAGATGAATAAGAGAAGAGACGAAACTGACGGAGAATCATTTTGGATTCATGCCATGACGTGCCCTATTCTCACTTCGCCAAATTTGCGAAAAGTACAAACGAGTACATAAGAACTTGCATATAGTATTCGTTGATCTCGAGAAGGCATATGATAGGGTACACCGTGAATTCTTGTGGTGGGCTTTGAAAGAGAAAAGAGTGCCTGGGAAATACCTGTGTCTTATCCGTGCTATGTACGGTGGAGCAACTACATACTTTCGCTCTGCAGCTGGCGAAACTATCAAATTCAATGTGGGCGTAGGTTTGCATCAGAGATCGGCTTTAAGACCTTATTTGTTCCTCCTGGTAATGGATGCATTCACATCAAACCTACAAGAGGAAGCACCCTGATGCATGCTGTTTGCCGATGACATTGTACTTGTTGGAGAGGATGGAGCTGAGGTGTAGAGAAGGCTGGAAATATGGCAGGAAAAACTGGAAACTGGTAGGGTTGCAGATCAATAGGACCAAAACAGAACATGTGTTCTGTAATTTTGGGGATCCATCCAGGTTTTCTTCGATTGTCTTAGATGGTGTATCCCTTCGAGTCTGCTCGGTTTTTCGCTACCTCGGCTCTATCTTCCAAAACGATGGCGGCATTGACCGAGATGTTACTAGCAGGATAAATGCAGGTTGGATAAAGTGGAGGCAGGTCTTAGGAACAGTTTGCGATGCTAGAATGCGCCTCAAACTAAAGGGTAAAATTTATAAAACGATCGTAATACCTGTCATCCTGTATGGATCAGAGTGCTGGGTCACCAAAGGGTAGAATGAAAGGAATTTGCATGCAGCGGAGATGCGAATGTTGAGATGGATGTGTGGAGTGACAAGATTAGATAAGATTAGGAATGAGTATATTGGAGGAAGTGTGAAAGTAGCACCAGTGACGGAGGAGTTAAGTCGATCCTGGTATGGGCATGTCATGAGAAGGGAGGCCATGTATGCAAGAGGGCCCTAAATAATATGGTAAGCGGCAGGGCCGGGAGAGGGCGACCAAAAAAAGTGTGGATGAACTGTGTGAAAGAGGATATGTATGTTAGGGGTGCGAATGTAGAAATGACAGCGGATAGACTGAAGTGGCGAAAGGAAACATGCTGTGCCGACCCCACCTAGTGGGATAAGGGCAAGTAAATGATTATGTTCTACAGACCCTTCATCTAAGTCACACTCACAGTTCACCATAGATAAGTTCACACTTGTCATATATTGTCACTTGTCAGTGTCACAATCACAAGTGCTAACTGCTACTGCTAAGTACTGTTAACTTGTTAAGTAATGAATTTTAATAATTTTTACCGGTCAAATTCCGAGCGCGTATCTCCAGTTTCCATGTTTCCAGTTTTACGCATCTAATACTACATCAATTACTAGGGCACTGTTGGCAGCTATAAAAGCCGTTAAATAATAATACTTGATATTATTTAAAAAATAACACCGACGTTCTTCAGCTGTTTTGCTTACGTGGTTAGTATTTATTTTAAAATTCTACTATTAGTTTATGCGTTCTATATATATATTTATTTACTTTGCAGAATTTTATTTTTAGAATCCTTAGAATTTTTATTCAACCACTCAAGTTCAAATCATTTTTTTTTTAATTGTGTATTCTTTATTTTGGTGCATATGTTTCATATATAAATTTATTTATTTTCTCAAAAATTCTTCATTGTTAACTATTGAAATTTCTCCTGCAAAAGATTTTTTTCTACAAGATGGATGGTGTGAGAAATTTCATAAAAAAATTATTATCTACGAGGCATAACAAATAGTATAGTTTTATAGCACTAAAATAACTTAGCTAACATTACTCTACCTTTCTATAACTTCAAGGGTAATAGCTGTTTAAAAAAAATAGAACTGAAAAGGACAAATAGGTGTTAATAGTTCACAAATGCCATCAGGATTTCAAGATAAAGTACATATTTTTTATGTATGTATCAAGTTTAAAATTAATATATATAGATTATAATATAATGATAAATCATTTCTTTGAGAGAGAGATAGAAAAAACTTTATTGCACACATGATAAAAATAAAAAGACATATAAACTCAGTTACTTATTACTATAATATACCGTGCAAAGGCGGTCTTATTGCTACAAGCAATCTCTTCCAGACAACCTTATTATGTAACAAAGCAAACTAAAATAAATAATAGGACAGAATAGAACAGCGCCAAAAACTTAAATATAATTTATAAAAATAAATTTTGTTTATTTTTCTTTATTTACCTAATAATACCTAATAATAATATAATATTTGTATAAATTATAGTTTTGTCATTACTAAGTAGAAAAGATTTTTAAAAAAGATTTTCTTTTTAGATGAAGGGAGAAACTAGTATTGTTCTAGTGACCGGAGGCCATGGGCTTGTTGGGCAGGCAATAAAGAATATAATTGATAATGACAAAAGGCCCAATGAAACATGGATTTTCTGTGGAACTAAGGATGCTGACCTCAGGTACATTATCAACATTATTTATGAAAATTTTACTATTTTACAGAATCTATTCATATATGTTAGTGATAACACTACACCCTAATGTAGTTCATTTTAATTGTTTGATAAGTTTATCTGCCTTCATATTTTAACATTTGTTGTATTTAATTATCTATCAGTATTGATATAATTATAGATGTTGCAAATGAGGCCAGTGAAAAGTTGAATTCTAAACAAAACATCTTGAAATATACTAATTTATCTTTGTTTGTGTGTATGTATTACTATTTATACTGTGTAGAGATTGCCTTGAGCAGATAACTTCCATGTAATAAGGACACCACTTACACCTTTCTATGATTGATTATTTTGTTTGCTGTACTGTTTGAAAAAAAATTATATTTGTAACAATATTTTACTTTCTTAATTATAAAAATAAGTATCTAGAGTTGTCACTCAAATAGTTTGGAATTATTATATTAATTGGGAGTTGATATGGCAAATATGATGTAGAGCCACACTCAACAAAGTGTTATTATTAGCTTGGCTTAGAACATCCTATGATATATAAATATCACAGTGTTAAGCTATACTAATTGTGCTGCTTTCTTTACTTGCAGAGACAAAGCACAAACAGAGGAATTGTTTGATAAATATAAACCTACCCATGTCATACATTTAGCTGCAATGGTGGGTGGTCTATTTCATAACATGGCACATAATTTAGATTTCTTTGTAAGTGCTATTATTTCAGATTGTGTTATTATTTCAGATTTTTTAAAGATAACCCCTTTTGATGGTGGAGATGAATGATTGAATGCAAAAAGACGTTAAAATCTGGCAGCTAGCTATGTAGACAAACTTGCCATCCTCTTCTCCCCAGCTCCTCTATAAAAAGTGCTTAATGCCCTTTACTAATACAATACTCTCCCTATATACACCATGTTAAAATTTTTAATCGTTAATAAAATGATTTTTTTATTAAGTATACCCAAGTTCAAATATATATTTTTTTATATTAGCGTTTAATTTTTGTATTACACTTGATGATAATACAGTTCCTCCAATTAATAATTAAATTTAATTGATTAATGATCGTATTTGTGAAATATACCTCACCATTTATTGAAAGGTATTTTTTTAATGCTAGATGGTGGAAAACTTTATTTAGATTGTTTTTATTATATTTCTAGTTACATGTATTATAGACATGAAAATTTGGCTGTGTATGTCTAGGTGAAAGTCTGTTGTTACTATAAAATTATAGTTTAAAAATTTTATAGTGACATCCGAAAGTCATAGTCCAATTTAATTTGTTTTTTTTTAGAGAGAAAATATGACAATAAATGATAATGTCTTACATGTGAGTTACAAACGGAAGGTAAAGAAGGTTGTGTCTTGCTTGTCGACATGTATATTTCCAGATAAGGTAACTTACCCCATTGATGAGACAATGGTAAGCAAACAAACTTATAACCTTTCATTTTGTTTGTCTGTGTGGCACATTGAAATGAATTTTTGTATATTGATCAATAAGATTGATAATGTGCATCGGATCTTCGAGTCTACATTTTATTGCTTTACTTTAGTAATTTGGATTGGATTGGAGCAACCTTGGAAGTTGGAACAAGGAAATTTGACATAGGAAAAAAATTCTCAAATAAGTTTGATATGAACATATAATCATGAAAGCGTTATTCTGGTTAAAACGTGTACTTGTTTTAAAAGTTTCTGTCACCAAGGAGGTATTTTTTGTCCACGGTAATGAGAAATTTGCGACGTGTATATACGACGGTAATAGACCCACATATGGCCTCATTGGACCACAGTTTGATTTTGCTAGATATTTTCGAAGTTAAAACTTTTGACTTGGGAATTATGCTGGTTGCGTTATAAGAGCGTAATGAAAATATTGCAATCGTTCGGGCGAGGCGAGCGAAAGTTGAGACAGATATAAGTTCGGACTGATAGAAAGACAGAAATTTTCATTTCATATATTTACAATTGGACTTTTGAAAATATTATTGATTTGATATGTGCATAAAGTTATTCGTGTATTTTATAAATTTTAACTTCTATCGGCAATACCTATGACTGTCAATGCCTTTTCTATATATTTCAGATTCATAATGGCCCTCCACACTCTTCAAACTACGGTTATAGTTATGCTAAGCGAATGATTGATACACTTAACAGGTAAAAAAATGACTTTTTCATATGTTTTTTTTTATTTCTGAGGAGTTAGTACTTTACTGTGATCTCATCTTGTGACTTATCATACAGTCGTTATATTCTAAAGATATCTATGGATAATCCATGGTAATAATTTTTTTCTTTTACATATTACAATAAAACATTATTTACCAAGCTATTTGATACAATTAAATATTGTTCTTAGTTTAAAGAAATTTCTGAGATATGTTGCATATTTTGTGTAGACATAAACTGCCCTTAACAGGGTTTTATTAATATGCATAATTTAGAAGATATCTGAGATTTAGAAAGCGAAAGCACAGCGGCTCCAAGTATCATCCTGATTAAAAGTATTGTCCTAATAAAAAGAGTGAATGTACCTCATATAACTTAAGAAATAAAAAGAAACTTGTTATAAATTCTACTAGGCTACATAAAATTAACTATACCTTTAAGGGTAACTGTATACGTTTCTATAATAAACTCCCAGAAGACGTTCTGGAGATATCACTTAATAAATTGAAAGTGATTGAAAAAGACGATAGAAAGGCGTGGGATTGAATGAATTGCTCTAATTTAAATTTAACTTTTTTATCTGTATTTTTATCGCTGTATGTTTAATGTCCCACTGCTGGGCACAGGCCTCCTCACTCATATGAGAGAGGGTTTTTATAGCATAGTCCCACCAAGCTGGTCCACTGCGGATTGGCAGGCATAGTACATAAGTGTACTCTATTCCTTCACTCTCACAGTCCGACGTGACGGCAATCCGACACGACCGTAGAGAGATCAGGCGCAGGACGGACGGCTTAACGTGCTCTCAGAGGCACGGGGGTGGATTACACCGCCAAATCTTTCCCAACTTCCAGCAAATATTGAGAAAATCTTATTTATTAATAGAAAACTCAATATCGATTTCGAATTTCGAACATGCTAACCACTAGACCAATGAGGCAGTCGATAAACTAGTATGTGTTGTAATTGAAATGGTAAATAAAAATACAAAATGCCCGACTTAGTTTGTTCTGAACCCTCTTAACTTTAGATTTTTAGTCATTTGGTACCATCATCAGTCGTTCATTAGAATTGGTATGTGTCCCGAAAAA
Organism: Elymnias hypermnestra; assembly: GCA_015832385.1. NCBI lineage: Eukaryota > Metazoa > Arthropoda > Insecta > Lepidoptera > Nymphalidae > Elymnias > Elymnias hypermnestra. Next base: position 353,854 of record JACTOM010000330.1, read on the forward strand.
ATTTTAAGTGCGTGAGTACAAAATACACATGTTAGAAGTGAAACTTATTTGGCTAACTAATTTTTAAGTTTTGTTTATACTGAAACAAATCTAAAATTTTAGATTTCCGAGACAGATGGAAGGAAAAAATAAGATATGTTAAGAATCTAATTGTCATTGAAATATTGTAGGTGTCGAAAATTAATACAAATATTATAAAAAATTCAAATGACAAATTAAAACGCCACATGTTATTTGTAAATATTTAAACTACCTAACCTTCTAAGGAATTAGCATGAAAAACGAAGATGTGTAATCTTCGTGACGCTAAACACGCGTTTCATTCGTAAAAATTTTACACTTATGCGCCTAAAGAAGTTTCACTTCAAAAATTATATTTGGTGATTCAAAAGTGCTGTAAAAGCGTGCTTGTATAAACATAATTTGAATTTGAAAACAAATTATAGATGTAGCTGTACCTTTACACTCACAATTTAGTGGATGCAGACGGAGTTGCGTGGCTTAGCTAGTAATTTATAATCCAACCGTTACCTTCTATAAAGAAAACACCTTGAGGATAACATTCCGAGAGTTACGCTAGAACTAAACACCTTTAAGCCCCTCTTTGTAATGAGCGAGAAGGCCGGAGTCCAGCTGTGGGACGTGGGCTATCAGTATTTTAATTGTATTTTTTTATCTAGGGGATACAATGAACAGCACGGGTGTATGTTTACATCTGTAGTACCTTGCAATGTTTACGGACCCAATGATAACTTCTCAGTGCAGTCCAGTCACGTGATCCCGGCATTAGTGCGCCGCATGGACGACGCAATGAGTAATGGTATATACATATGCCCACTTAAATTTTTAATTACGTCATATGAAATTCACAATTTTTTGACGGACCCCCCTTCTTAGTTCTCAAATAGGTCAGTAGCAGGGCACTCATGTACGGTTATTTAAGTCGCATGGCATTCATAGACCTTTAACCTTTCTGCTCCTAAGAAGATCTCAGTTTATTTGTATGGAAATCTGAAACAGAGTCATCGGAACAACGTGTATTCCGTTGCGCTTTCATTTGACTTTGCAAAATATACGCCGAAAATGAAAACAGTATCACAGAACAGAGGAAACAGAGTACATTTGTTTCGCTCTTTCCTTTCGGTGGCAACGCGTCTGTGTGTGTCGCGGCACGAGTGAGGGAAATAACACGTTACAACTATTAGGGTTTTTTGTTATAAAAAATAAACAATTCAATAAACGCTTTCAATAAATTAAAATTTGGGAATAATTACAAAAATATGAAGAAAGTAACTCAACTTATTAAATTAAAACTCATACATGAGGGATTTCAACTACCTCGCTTCGGGCCAGCTAGGTTAACCAAACATAAAGAGGAAATATTTGTGGTTTTTATGTAAGTATATTTGTAACGTTTTCACACAAAAACTACCGATGTTAAAAATGATTTCACCATGAGAAAGCTGTATTTTCGGGGTGACATAGGCTATATTACTTTCTGAAAAAATAGGTATCCCTAATAAAAGGGATTAATGTAATCCAAGGTATGAAAAAATTGGTCACAGTCTGTCATCGCGTGCCCTGCGGAAACTATTGAAGATAGTACAATAAATGTTCCACAATATAAATACGTATTAATATCTATTAAAAAAGTCTGCGATATCATATGTCCTACTGTAGTTGTGCCACTATAATTACTTTTTACAATTTAAATGTTTATAAAAGTGCCGACAATAATCAAACCATATTCATAACTCTGTATTAATCCTTATTCTATTAAATGATAAAAATCGGACATTCCATTCTAAATTGTTATAGGTATATTCGTTGTAAAATGAAATCTGTATATTGATTAGATTATGAATGTATCTAATAATCTGAAAGGAAGTAATTAAAAATTACGTGAAACAAAACTTTTATGTTAACGAAAATAAATCTATGTTTTGTCATAGTAGACTTTCCACGTATCTACGCGGGGCATTTCTAGTAGTTTTTTTTTAAAGAGTTATTTGAGATTTACCGAAACTCACTCAAGTTCAGATGAGATTAGGTTAGATTACACCTAATCCCAGCCCATCTCACGTTATTAGTGGATGTCCACTACTTATGTAATTATTATAGAAAAACTACCCGCGTATCGACGTCATTAGGTGGAGTCAGTAGCTACAATACTATTTAACCTTTGTCAAATAGTATTGTGATCTTTGTCACTCACGCCTCTGTATATGGGTGCTACTTTTTAAAAACTTAATAATACGCCAACCGCAGTAATCTAATATTTTTATTGGGATATAATATCACTTCTATACTACAGAACGGTTGGTGTAAAAGCGGCTGCACAGAGAGAGCGACATTAAAAAATAGTTGTCAGATATCTCAAACTAAATTCAACCCAAGGTAAAGGATGATAAATTTTATTTCATGTAGACTGAATCAAAAGCTGTGATCATCTAGTGGTGATTAGCGTAAATTCTCGTTTAAAGAAATCACAGGTTAAACTCCACAGCAGGCACCGTCAAAATTCTCTAAATAAAGATGAAAGAAAACACTGAGGAAACCTGCATATCCCAGGACTAATTTTGAGCTATGTGTAGTCTGTGGTGGTCAAAGTATACTCTGAAACCCAATTTATAAATTAGAAGGCCTGTGCCCAGCTATGGGACGTGAATAGATTGCTACTTTTCTTGATGACATTTTGTTGCCATAGATATTTGCAATATGAGTGGAAATGTCGATACTTTGAAGTTTAAACGGCATGTCTTGCCACACCAACCCTTAATCATGTAACAAAACACAGCCCTATAATGCTGATAAGTCAACCTGGTGATCAGTGAGGATGTCGTATTTCATTATCATCTCAGCTAGTTCATTTGCAAGCAGCACAGATTATCTAATTTATAAAATTCTCGTGTCACAATCTTCGTTGTCATACTCCTCCGAAACGACATGACCGATTACTATGAAATTTTTTATGCATATTCAGTATGTCTGAGAATCGGCTACTATCTATTTTTCAAACCTCTATATGTTAAGGGTGATCCATCCCAAAATTTGATTTTAAATTTTTTGTTTTTATTTGTGATACAGCATACAAAAATACATACAACCTTAAATTTTCACCTTTCTATCACCAACCCCTATTTTTTAATAGTGATAATAGTAATTATATGGCAAAACAACGTTTGCTGGGTCAGCTAGTAGTTATGTAAAAATCTTCCAGGTGATGCGACGTTCACGGTATGGGGTACTGGAAAGCCTTTAAGACAGTTTATATATTCATTGGACCTTGCCAAATTAATTATATGGGTTCTTAGAAACTACACTAGTGTTGAACCCATTATACTATCTGGTAAGTCTCAGTAAATATTTCTTGTACAAAAATTTTAATTTACTAATATTTCTGTGAAATTGATGTAGTTATTAAAAATGACTTAAAGATTGATCATAGATATAATACCTATTGAATTGTCTATTTAAAAAACTCGTTATTGATATTGTACCAAAAGACGAACATGTGTGGTCGTCAGGCTACTATATTACTGTTTTCTCCTGTCATTCTGTCCCTAAATTCTGTATGGTATAAAATTAAACATATTCTCTTACACCCTTTAGACATTTTTGTCCCAAATTAATTAATAAATGTGTCAAAAATGATAACATTACTCGATAAATACAAAAGTTAAATTTCTATTTATAAAACGTTTTTCTGCACTGATGAGCAATTCTGAATTTGCGGGTGTTTGCTTTCTAGCGGTGACATATTATGTGTATATTTCAGTGGACGAAAAAGACGAAGTTACAATACAAGATGTGGCAGAAGCAATTAAAAAAGCACACGGTTTCGAAGGGGAAATTGTTTATGACATTACAAAGGCCGATGGACAGTACAAAAAGACAGCATCTAATAAGAAATTGCGATCGCTGTATAGAGATTTTGAGTTCACTCCTTTCAATCTAGCCATTCAAGAGACTGTCACTTGGTTCAAACAAAATAGAGAACATGCCCGAACATAGAGCACAGAGACTGAGTACTTACGAATGGTGTAGATTAAAAAAGCAATAAGATTATTTATTCATTTTGTTAAAGTTATTATATTCATGGACCTTATGTTAATTATACTTTATAGATGTTAGAGTTAGGTATAAAGGAAGTTATAATCTAATCCATTATGAACCATCATGTTATTCGTCCAGCTATACAATTAACATCGAAATTAATTTTTATTTATTACTAATATATAAATATAAATATAATTTCTATTTGAAGTTGTTTTTCTAATAGTGTGCTTTCTTGAAAAATGGGAGGTACACTAAATTTGAATATGTGTTGAAGGGGGACTGGGTATCACCTCGGGGTATTACATATTATTAAATGAAGTCGCTTCCGCAGCCTGTTCACTTAGATCGTTCAAACTTTTCAAAGAAGTTGCACAGGTCAGCTAGTAGATGTTCCCTTGTCATCGTTATATTTGTCAGGTTCCTCCTTAATATCATCTTACCTTCTAATGTGTTAAATTACAATACATAGCAATGTTTTGTTTTGCCAACTACACTACATGTTTCACTATGGTGTCATTTATACGTTTAGAATTTCAAGTGAGCTAAAGAGTACGCAATAAATAATAGAGATCTTTACACTAGCGCATCAGCGTGTGCTACATAATACTTCACTAGAACATAACGCAAATGAAACACCCCAATAATAAATTACACCTGTATATTGTAATTTTACTTGTCTAATCTGCAGATTGGGTTGCTGTGCACCATCTGTAGGTCGACTTTAGGGCCGACGAGATCCCTGATATTGTTGAGGCCGTATTTTATCATTGTTGGTCTCTCTAGGGATAGGCCCCAAGCTATCACCGTCACATCTTCCGGTAAACCCATAGGTAGTAGCATCTCAGGACGGAATACTCCAGAATTACCGATTTCGATCCATCTTCCTAATCCTGCATTGAAAGAAAAATTAAGACTTCACTAGTGTAATAGTTCAAGTACTCACTTCACTAAAAGCCATGATAGCCTACTGGCGAGAGACGTCTGTTCTCGTTTATAGAAACCGCGGGTTTGAATCCACAACAGGCACCATTAAGTTTCTCATTTTATAAACGAAACTGCTATGCTTGATTGTTCTTTCCAATCCATCATTGTGCTTTTCGGTGATGGAGGAGTGTAAAGAGGCTGATAGAACTGCTGGTACTAATAAGATACATTTAACCAAAGTTTCTAATCTCTATACATTACTATTTTTCTAATCGACAAAAAAGTTAAAAATAATTTTCGTAACATAAACATATGAATCGATTGATTTAAATTTTGTACTTTCTTTGAAAGAAAGATTATTAAATTTCTTCACCTTAAACTAATGAACCAGAAAGCTTTCTGGGGCTGGTTCACTTAATTTATCGTGCAATGGCTTTTGTTCCAAATATGTATAGAATTCGACTTCTGGGCGGCTTCGGTCGTGGCTATTGCCACTCAGAAGCCGTAGTAAATATACTACGACACCGAAACAAAGATGCCTATTATAGATTTTAGATTTTACATGTTTAGTATTACATATATGTTAGTATATAATTATCATTATTTAATTAGTTTTAATATTAAAAAAATAATTGCATGTTAGTGAAAAAGTTCTGAATCAGCTATTAGCTGTTTTTTAGACCACTGCTGCCAACAAAAATGAAAGTGAATTTAAGATAGTTCTGGAGGTGTGTTTTAAGAACCTTAAAATTACTTATAGTTTGAAATATATGTAAATTTAAGTGAATAGCAAATATTGTTTTACTGATTCCATTTTAGCAATAATTATAATAATGTTATTAGGTCCTGGACTCGGTTATACGCTGCTTCTCAGCCCACGCTTAGTACTACTGCTGCTAATGCGGAAAACAAAAGTTAAGAAAAAGTGAAGACTAAGTTAGTTCATGAGCTGCAATGATGCATGTGTTAAGGAGTGTATAGGATATTGAAATTACTTTATACTTATACTTCCAAATTTAAGGAACCTTTATCTAGATAGTTAATATTATTTTACGATTCCAAATATTAACGTGTTTGTTAACAATGAACTCTTGTGCTAGTGGACGTCGCACCGGAAGTGCGTAACATCTTAACATACCGTCATGGAATGCAAAGATTTCCATACTGGGTTCCGTGTAAGGGTTATAAGCTGGCTTGAACTGCAAGCGCTTAAAGCCGAGTCGTTGGAAGAAAGCCTCCAGGGTGGCTATCAAATCGGCAAGACCCAACCCCCGGGCAGCTACCACACCCTCCACCTGCTGGAACTCAGCCAGGTGAGTAGCATCTAATGTTTCATTCCGGAACACCTACAGTAGGTATTAAAGATTAATTTTTCTGCCTTACGTATCAATCAATTAAGTATGATACGAACGAAGGTACCAAAAGACCCCAGTTTGAGCAATTTATATAGCATTTGGGAAAAAAATAACATTTATCAACTATTTGGGTTTTTTTCTCTAAAACAATATTTTTAAGCGATCTGTGCTTTGGACATGAAAAAAGTGTTTTATGACAGTTTACAGCATTTTTTGGAACATCCAAAATTTGAGTAATATCTAAGTCAAGTTATGTCCTAATCATGAGAGACCATCAGAATTTTCTTATTAAAACTTTGTCAAATTCACATGCTTAAAGTAAAACAAATATTTGATGAGGTTTACATATAATTTACTTACTTTATCGATACTGAAATATTTCTGTGGCATGAAGGGTTTCATTTGCGCCAAGCGATATAGCATCCGCGCACTTACAGCCGTTGTGTGTGTACGCAATAAGTTCTTCTGTGCTTCCTCTATTTTCCAATCATACCTGTAGCCCTGTAAAAAAAAAGGTATTAACGCAACAAATTATTTGGTATCATACTATGAAAGTAAATGTACGGTGGGGATCTAATATGTTAAAAACCCTATGACTACATTTACATTCATAGCGCTTGTTCATGTTCACAAATTCACTAAGGATTTTTATATGTAGTAAAAAATTACTTACTTGTGAGCCGAATCCACCTTCACTATGAACTTTTTTGACTCTTTCCAAGTATTCCACAGGGAATTGAGTTGATTTTGCAGGCGAAGATAGGAAGAAAGTGTCATGTGCATCCCTAGCTGGATGTTGTTGTGGTTGGAACAGCGCATCAAAGTTCCAGAAAGAGCTCTCGACATATCGGTTTGTAGGCATTTCAGTAAATCCCATTTCAAGGAATATTTCTCGAATTTCCGATCTCACTTTCAGAAGAGGATGGAGATGTCCACACTCCGGAGGTTGACCTGCATTTTAAATGTTAATACAAGTCAATCTTTTTCATATAAAACTAGCTATCTGACAATGTTTCATGGTGCCTTAGTCTGAATAGTACATTTCTTTGACTTGGGTTTATTATTTATATTTGAAAATTTAAAAGTAGTTTAAAGAATCTAAAGTTTTTAATATAAAGACAAATATGACATTTAAAAGTTCGTTTATATATATATTTTCGTTATCTTTTTTTTTAGTGTAATATTTTATACAGAATTTATATACTTATGTGTACTAAATATATTATAGAGCTGGTTATATTGTGCTTATTTATACTGATATATTTCAAGATCATTAGAATTTAAAGTTTATCTGTAAGGTAACAAGTTTATAATTAAAATATACGTCACTGTTGTTTTCAGTGTTTTAAAATGAGATTGTTGCTTATCAATTTTACAATATTACTTATTTTTGGTTATTTGGAATGAGGATAAAAATACAACATTCAAAAATGATTGAGGAAAAAACATTTACATACTTTTGTAAAACCTATATAGTTTGTTAGATTAATGCAATGTCATGAAAGGTTAATTAATTAACCTTTCATGACATTGGAAGTATGTGTTCAAGAACAATTTTACAATTGACAATTTAAGACAGAACAACTATTTTTGCTTGCTAGTTTTAGTGGAAACCTAAGTAATGTTGATCAATATTCATCATTTTGACATGAAAACATTACAATATAGTGAACACATTATGAAATATAGTGATTTTTTGGCGTTAGTTCCTGTTGCTACACTGTTCACATCTTGACTAATTAGTAGAGATAGGTCGAATATTTTGCAACTTTGAATACAGTGTTATAGTTCATTCTGAATAACATTCAAGACTTGCTCATTATTTAAAATCTAAATAAGAAGAAAATATATCTAATCAATATCGAATCTTTAAAAATAAACTTACTCTTCTGGACACATCTATTGGCCCACCTTAGAGTTTAGGTTTCGATGGCCCCTACCAAAATATTATTGCTAGATTGAACAAAAACTATTGATGCAGTTTTAAACCTGGTACTTTTTACTATCTTTTTCGATCGTAATGTTTTAAATTTGAATTCAGAATACCACACGACATGGAGCTACGCCTAACAAGTCGGGTATGCGCCTTGATGAAGGCACTTGATTATTGAATAAAAAACATGTTCAATTTAATAAAGGTTTAATTTAATAACGCGTGTTGCCTCCATAGGCTTCTACCACAGCTCTCATACGATTAGGCATAGAGTTTATCAACCGCTCTATGAAATTTTGGGGGATCATCTCCCATTCCTCTTCTATGGCAGTTTTCAACTCCTGCATCGTCTGGGCAACTGGCTGACGAGCCCTAACAAGTCTTTTTAGCTCGTCCCACATGTGCTCAATGGGGTTCATGTCTGGGCTTCTGGCTGGCCAGTCCATAACTGTGATGTTCACACCCCGAAGATATTCCCTGACGATGCCGGCCGTATGGGCTCTTGCATTATCATGCATAAAAAGGAAATTTGGGCCCACATAGTCCGCGTATGGCATCACGTGAGGTTCTAAGCACTCACGAATGTACCTTTCAGCATTTAATGTTGGCAGCCGTGGTCCCGTAACAATCTCAAGTTGAGTTTTACCGCTCGCGGATATACCGCCCCAGACAGTCCATGAGCCACCGCCATAAGCAACCCTCTCTTCAAAGCAGCATTGTGCAAAACGCTCCCCCTTACGTCGGTAGACCTTCTTCCTTCCATCATTGCCATGTAACACAATTTTAGACTCATCAGAAAAGAGTACACGGCTCCAATGCTGCTGAGTCCAATTTAAATGAGTGCGCGCGAAATGAAGGCGCGCTGTTCGATGGGCTCGCGTTAGTTTGGGGCCATTAGCTGGCTTGTGTGGTACCATATCGCGTTCTTTTAACCTTCTCCGAACTGTTCGAGCGCTCACAGATACTCCGTGGAAGTCGCGAAGTTGGTTTTGTATCTCAATGGAGGTAAGGTGACGATTTCTCAAGCTGGTCGTCACGATGAATCGATCCTGCCTTTCAGTTGTGACCCGAGATCGTGGCCTTCCTTGGCGACGAACAAAGCCGCCAGTCTCTAGGTACCGCGAATAAACATTTCGGACCGCAGATCGACTTAAATTAAGTTGAACACTCACATTTCGTTGGCTGTGTCCCGCCTGGATAAGTGCCACAGCTTGGGCGGCGACTTCAGGCGAAGTATCCATTGATTATTGATAGAACCTTACCTTAATGGTAAGAATAAGTAATGTTTGTTGCAAAACCAATGAGAAAAATCACACTTTCAAGAATTAAATCCGAGTAAACCAATAAAATCAAGTTTTTTTTAGTATTCGATTGTTTGTTAACAACGAACAGGCTCCAAATTGTCTTTTGTTTCTTTAAATTCTGTGTTCGAAATTCAAAAAAAGACTATTGAATGAAATTATGAATGTGCCAGGTTCAAAACTGCATAAAAACTTTTTGCTCGACCTAATATAAAATTTTAGCTAGGACCAAACGAAGCTGAAAATGCAAGGTGGGCCAATAGATGTGTCCAGAAGAATATATTGACAAACACATATTTTAATATTTAATTTTATGTGCAACTCCAAAACACTACTATTAAGAAGTCATCTATATTAACATTTTATATTTATGTATATGTAAGTAAAATTCTTATTATGTAAGATAGATACTTATGATAATCTGTACTGCTATTTGACCATGATGTAATAATTAAAATTAATTATCAGTCCTTTATGTATCTCACTATTTTTCATTTTCAACATTTTGCTATAAAATCTAAATTAATACTTACCTAAAGCATCAAAATTATATGGTTTAAATTCTAAATTCTTCCAATCACCAGTCAAAAGCATTTCACTTGTTAAATCAGTTTCTAGTTTCTTAATTGATGTTGCAAAGTGAGGGCCTTTCTTAAGCAAAAAGCTTTTTAGAGTTATCTCTTGAAGCAGTTTCCGTTTCTTATAATCATTCCTAATATTTTCTGGTATATTGTCCATTCCTTTTTTAACTTCATTGAGGTGTTCTTGGACTATATCTGTGATACTATCACATTTTCGTTTGATTATTGGTGCTCCACTAGACTTGTCAAGTGTTATCCATCCTAATGACATAGCTTTACTAAATCCTACCTTTGCATTAGGTACAACCTGAAAATAATATAAATAAAAGTTTAAGTCTTATGTAATTTAGTGTGCTATCATCACTAAGCCATATTAATTATAATTAACAAAATTGTATAAAATAATATATTTGTTGTCGTCGTCACCGATTCAGCCAATGGACATCCTCCACTGGACAAAGGTCTCACCTAGTGATGCTCATAAAGGCTGAATTTGTGTCATCTAGCTCCAGTTTGATATTATAGGTCCAATTTGTGAGGGATTTATCTACATTGAGCCGTTCAGTGCTGGGTCATCACTTCAGCAGCTTCAGGAACTTGTCCATTGTTTATTATTTCATGGTGGGGCCCACTGAGGCAGTGGATGTACTTCGACCCTTGTGGATCTTTTGTTCGCTATAATTGTCCATTGTTCCGTCTGTCTATGTCCTCCGCCCATTGCCACTTCAGCTGTGAGATTTGTGGAACTTTCTTTGGGTTTGCTAGGATTCTCGTCATTTTTATTGGATCATGTTAAAAAACTTCGAGCAATAGCTCTCTATCTCCACCTGAGTGGCTCTGAGAAATTTGTTTATAGTCTATCCTGTTTGTTATTTATAATTCAATAGAAAAAAATTCTTTTGACTTATAGTTAACAAACAGGTGATTACATAGTATAAATTGAAAACAATAGTAAAATTTGGATTTAATTTATCTTAACCCTGTAATTGTAACCTTTAAAAAAACACAAATATCATAAATAAATAATGAACAAAACCTATAAGATTAAAAGCATTTCCTGCTAGTGTCATCTATGTAGTTCCCAGATCCTAGATAATTATGGAGAAATCTAATATATATGTATAGGATGACCTACCTAATAAGACACAAAAAGTGGTATCAAAATCCGTCCAGGCTCTTAGGAGAAAATCAATCTCATTCGAATATATACAGTACCTTCATAACTTCTGCTTGCAAGATGCCATCGTCCGGAATGCTTCGATACAACACAGCTTCATGGCTTCCTTTGTCAGCAACTAACAGTCCCTCTTGTGTCAGGCCCCACTTGATGCTTTTTGTAGCTTCTAAATGAATCATTTCAAGTGCTTCTAAACTTTTTATTACACCAACAATCTTTTGATGGTCTTCATTGAATTCATCAGCTAATTTCAAAGAGTCCACTACATCACTTATTTCTAAGTACTTTAAAATCCTTTCGTTTAATTCCATTATAATATTAAAAATATGTTTTTCTCTCTATATATTAGGTTAAGTCCTAATGCACAGTATTGAGTATTTCTGTTCACTTGATCAGTGTCCAGTGACCAGTCACCACAAAACGTTTGACATTTGACAACTGCATAACTTTTTCTGTCATGTCCATGTGATAAAGACAAGACAGTGACAAATGATAACTACCAACTACCAACTGCTGAAAATGTCTTAAAACAAAGTCCAACACCCCTAAAATTACCGTTTTTATAGTAAAGTACTTTAAAAAATTTTATTCTGTAAAAATGTAACAAACTAATAAATGTTATGCTGTTGTTTTTGTGTTTATATTGGCATATAAATTTTGGTTACATTAACTGATTGGTGAAATAGATTGCAGACAAGATATATTCGTAGCAGTCACATAAATAGATACATAATTGTGCAGTATGTTATAGTAGTTACAATTTGTATCAATATTATCTCAACGTTGTCAATATGAGGACAATGACCCCATAAATCCAGATTTCTTGTCTGTTCTACAAGAAACTAATATTATATGATTAGGTTCGTACATTAAAGACTAAAATTTTAAAATGGGTATGTATGTGGACCTATACATAATATTAATCATGTGAATTGTCTTTTGTTAGCAAGACCCATTATGTACACCAACGCATTTTAAATGTATTAAGATTTTATTTGTTTTTTTTAAATTTTATTACGTACGAGTACGATATTTTATCTGTTTTATGAATAAAGGCTTGTAACCCAGATATTTATTGGCGCGCGTTTTGTATATTATCATTCTGTACGTTGGCATCCATATGGTAGCCAATGGCCATTCTGTGTTTAAATTTCTTAAACTTCGGTCAATATTTATTTCAGACGTTTGTCATATTGTGCTGTAAATTTTGATTAGATCAGATATCAGTCGTGTCATCATTTAACCGGCCGGCTTCAATTTACAGTGCTTTTACTTATTAATATAAACAGAATTAGTAAACGTTGTTTAGTACAGTTAGTAAAATTGTGATCTCGTGTAGGATAAAATGTAAGTATCAATAATTTAATCAAAATATATTTCCGGTATTGTTCGTGAAAATGTGTCGTCGGCTCATTTAAAACAGCGGCATTGCAATGATTTTAAATTCAATTGTGCTAATGTAGTATGGCGCTTTTTTATTTGTGATCGAAGCTAGATTTATTGATTTTTTAAGTTTAGCCATTACAGGATGGCTATTGTTGTAACGTGTTAAGATGGTTTATGTTCTTTTAATGGAGTAGAAATTTAACAATCAACTGTTGCATACTTTAATTTTAGATTTTTACGTTTCATTAGACTTTTTTGTGTAAATATTTATAACTATATAAAAATTGAAAAAAAAAATGTAAAAATAAGACGTAAAAATGCTTGAATACAATTGTATGTCACATTTATATATAAATATGAGCAGAATAGCGAATCATGACATGGTTGTCTGTGCGCTGATGTAATCAAGAACATATTAGCCCTTGAAAAGCGGGCTTGCATACCGATTTTTATTTTCAACATAATAATTTGCAAAAACAAAATAATTATCACTTTAACCCATAAACATGCTCCACCTAATGACGTAAAAGTGTATGCTTTGTCAAGGATTTCTACACTGCATTTTTGATTTTTTACTGTACAAGATGAAACAGCGAAATAAATATTTATTTTTCTGTTTTTGTTAATAACTTAAAAAATGGTATTAGACCTTAAGCAATATTATGATATATTTAATAGTTATGGTGTAACATTGTAAGTAAAATAACTAATTTAAAATTAAAAATATAATGAAATATTTTTTATTTCATTATATAAATGAAACAAATGCGGAACCATATTTTAACACGCAACGGCAATTTTTTTTACATACCTTCACGCAATTCCGTATGATTTCGTTCGATGCTCGGCAGGGCAAAATTTATAGTTACTCCTAAGTGAACTTGTCACTTGTCTAAACAGCAAGGGTGAGTTTTCTAAAGTAATATTATAAAGAGGGAACATTGTGTATGTTTGTAATGTTTTCACACAGAAACTACTGGGCGGTTAGAAAAAATTAGGAAGCTGCATTTTCACTTAGTGACTTACGCTATATAACTCTCAAAAAAGAAATTAAATAATAAGGATCCCTAATAAAAATTCATTAATGTGTAAAAAAATTACTCATCGCGTGCGTTGCGGAAACGACGACAGGACAAAAAAATGTTCTACAGCATTATAAAACGTATCAATATCTACAAAAAAGTTCGATTACATATGTCAACTACTGTAGTTGGGCCACTATTACTACTTTTTTACATTTTAAAAGTTTTGCAGCTCTTATTACATTGCTGGACTGGTCCGTCAGTGACATGCCCGGGCAAGTCATTGACGAGTGCGGCGGTTCTGGAGAGGCAGCGCAACATACATTGGAGGCTTGTCCATACTGGGTGAAGCTTCGAACCGCACTCATGAGTGTAATTGGCGATCTCCCTACATATTGTGACGTTCACGGTTCTCGTGACCTCGCTGAGCCATGTGCGGAGTATTGCTGGCTTCAACCCAGTAGAATTCCGGCTTAACCCGTCGGGCTTAACCGTATTCATGAGAATTTCTCAGCGTCAAAAGAAGAACTGTCACTGTTAAAAAGTAGTACATGGCTAATGGCTGTTTCGGTTATTTCAAGTATTTCGTTATACCTACTATGCCTACATACTCCGTTTCCTGATCTTGAGCGGACTGGAATCTAAACCCTAAGTCGTCTTCAACCTGGGTGCCGTGATCAGGCTTGTAACCAATTATACCTTGTCTTATAACTATTCTGTGGCAGCGTTGTAACAGCGTTGTAGTTAAGCACAAATTATGAGTGTCTCTCTCAACAAACTGCATTACCAGGGTCTTTTATTTTACAGCACTATGGCTGCGCAAATTGTTAACGAGGAGGTGAACTTCGAACTATATATGTATATGCGCGTATCTGTTGTTTAATGCAGCTAAGGTTTTGGCGCTTACATTATACCTACGAATTGCATAATTCTGTTTTTGAAGCCACAAATCTTTAAAATTTCAGTTTTATTAAATATCATTTTAGGATATAAATCACGGAATCGTATAAATCAAATCAAATCAATCAAAAATATCTTTATTCAAGTAGGCATATTACAGCACTTTTGAATCGTCAAATTATATTTTTTTTCCACACTCTGATTCTAATATACATCTGATGACGGTACTCAAGATCGGCTTAAAATCTAAAGTTACGAGGGTTCCTTCGCGCCCTGATCCGAGAAGAACCCACAACAAACTCAGTCGGGTATTTTTTTTTTCCCATCATCATTACAATAACAAATTAGTTTACTATATTTTAATTAAAATTAGAGCAATTTGTTCACTCCCAAGCGTTTCTATCGTCTAGGTAATCTTGCAACTTATAATACGATTTTTCTATCAACTTTCTTTTAACAAAGACTTTGAATTTATTAATTGACATCTTTAGAACGTCTTGTGGGAGTTTATTATAGAAACGTATACAGTTACCCTTAAATGAGTTGTTAATCTTATGCAGCCTACTAGAATTTATAACAAGTTTGTTTTGGTTTCGTAAGTTATATGATGTACATTCACTCTTTTTATTAAAAGAGTCAATGTTTTTATGTACATACAACAAGTTTTCTAATATATATACGCAGTGAACTGTCATTATGTTAACTGCCTTGAATTTGTTTCTTAGCGACTCTCTTGGACCCATATTGTAAATCGCACGAACGGCCCTTTTCTGCAGCACAAATATTGCATCTATATCAGCAGCATTACCCCAAAGTAGAATACCGTATGACATAATGCTGTGAAAATAGCTGAAATATACCAGTCTGGCAGTATCAACATCTGTCAGACGACGAATTCTTTTAACTGCGTAAGCCGCAGAGCTGAGCCTGTTCGATAGACCACTTATATGGGGCCCCCACTGTAATCTGTTATCTAACGTAATGCCTAAGAAAACGGTACTGTCTACAAGGTCTAGTTCCTCATTATTAAGTTTAACAATGGTTTGCATTTGTTTAACATTAGGCAGACTAAATTTAATACATTTTGTTTTATTTGCGTTGAGCAATAAATTATTAGCTTCAAACCATTGTACCACTTTATTGAGAGAGCTGTTTACGTCGTCATAATTTGTTTGTCGCCTATTAATCTTAAACAACAGCGAAGTATCATCAGCAAACAGAACAATCTCATGATCACCCTTAACAAAGTAAGGAAGGTCATTGATATAAATGAGGAAAAGAAATGGTCCTAGTATGGAACCCTGTGGGACTCCCATTTTTGTCACAGACCCCGCAGAAAGCTTGCCATTGACACAGACCTTTTGCGTTCTATTGGTTAAATATGAACTCATCAGGTCTAATGCTGTGCCCGCGAGGCCATAGTGTCGCAATTTCCCGATCAGGGTTTCATACTGAACACAATCGAAGGCCTTAGACAGATCACAGAAAACGCCAAGCGCGTCACGTGAATCCTCCCAGGCCTCGTAGATATTGAGTAATAACTGTACGCCAGCATCGGTAGTCGAGCGACCTCGAGTAAAGCCAAATTGCTTATTATGTAATAAATTATATTTTTTGAAATGTTTTAGCAACTGGTTCAACATTATTTTCTCAAATATTTTACTAAAGGTTGGGAGAACCGATATTGGCCTAAAGTTACTAGGGTTCGAAGTACTGCCTGACTTAAACATCGGTATTATTTTGCTGTACTTCATTAAGTCAGGAAATACACCACAATCTACACAATTGTTAAAAATTACCGCCATGTCTGGTGCAACGATGTCAATTAATGATTTTACAAGGTTAACTGACAAACCCCACAAATCGTTAGTTTTTTTGTTATTAATTAAATTAAATGACTTAATAACATCAGAGGCATCGACACGACTGAATTTAAAAGTACTATGACATTGGGGCAAGCTATCAGCTAGCCAAGAGAGTGCAATGGAAGGTGAGGAGTTCAGTGATTTCGTAGTTGAGACAGGAATTTTTGTAAAAAACTCTTCAAAAGTATTAGCAACCTCTAAGTCTGACGAAATTTTTTTATTCTCTAAATCTAAATGAAATTCATCAAAACGCGGAGTTGCTTTTCCTGTTTCATCATTAATTATTTTCCAAGTTGTTTTAATTATATTAGTACTATTTTTTATCTTACATTTTATGTGTTGCGATTTAGCAAAAACACATTTCTTTTTGAAATCCTTGGAAAATAATCTCACATAATCCCTGAACTCTACACTAGTGTTGTACTGACGCTCAGCATACAATTCATACAACTTTTGCCTACTTTTATGCAAATCAACCGTGGCCCATTCACTGAACGCCATTGTGTCAGTAAGAGTGATCGATTTACTTTTAAATATTGAGTTAAATATTTGATTAAATTTGGAAAAAAAGTTATTATATATTTCATTTGGATTAGAAGAATCAGCTATATAGCAGTTCGAAATTAGGGCTGATCTCATTTTTCCAATACGGTCAGCTGTTACTGGCACAAAAGTTATTCTACGTTTATTTACATTTTTCTTTGGAATTGGAAAGCGAATGAGTTGGCCACAGTGATCCGAATCTAAACTACTAATTATCTTTTTCTCAGTTGGATTTACGTTCGTAAATATATTATCTATACAAGTGGCACTAGAAGAGGTTATTCTCGTAGGCTCCATAAACATATTAGATAATTTATAAGCGTTAAAAAGGTTTAACAGTTTCATGCTTGAAGAGCTACATTCTAAGATATTAATGTTAAAGTCTCCACATACTACTAATTTTTTGTTTGTATTCGACATTATGAACAGTACCTGGTCCATTAATTTTTCAAAAACTTCAAAATTGGACAAAGGGGGCCTATACACCGTTACTATAACAAACTGCTCTAATTCAATAGATGCCAGCTCTATCGTCCGTTCAACAGACAGGCTCACTATGTCTGTACGTTCCTTAAATTTCAATTTTTTATTTACTAAAATTAATGAGCCCCCATGTATGGATGATACTCTGTTGAACGAACTACCAACCTGGTAGTTACCAAAACTAAATACATATTCATAACTTTTTAGCCAATGTTCTGTAATACATAACACATCTATATTAAAATTATTTAAAAAAAGTTCAATTTCAAGCACTTTACCTTTAATACATTGGATATTCTGGTGTACCAGGCTGATAAAGCTATTATCTAAATTTTCATTCACTGAATCTAACGTGTGGCAATCCTTATGACAATTTTTCTTTTTTAAGCAAGAGGAATTCTCCGTTGTCTTTATAATATGTTTAAAACAATATTACTTGGATTTATATCCAAGGGTATGTCAATATTATTATTATGCTCAATAGGAGCATGTCTACTAGCCAAGTTCTTGGCTAAAGTTGTAAATAAATATGATAGCGAAATAGCTATCTGTCGTTTAAAATAATTGGATAGGTAGAACCTATCTTTGTAAATACTATAATAAGAATTAGCACACTTGCTAAAGTCAATATATATATAATCAAAAATGTATGCGGTTTAATCATTCAATTTTCCTAAAATTTCCGGACTAAAGTCGACATTTCATTTTATTTTATGTTTATATTGCTCCGTTTGCAATTTGTAAAGCTTTAATTTGTATTGATGAACCGATGAACACTTATGGATTTAAAGAAAAAGAAATACCCAAATTCTTACCACGTTTTCTTTTTTTAAATCCGGTATTGACGATCTATTTTAGCTTGTAATATTTTTAAACTATTACTCTAGTTACAGAGGCTTTGAAAACCACTGATTTGAGATATCTAAATTCAAATAATATTGGATAATAATGTACACAAAAAATATGTTACAGCGTTTAGACTAGTTCTGGAATCTAACCATGAAATTGATATTTATAAGATATTTTCACTAGCATTATTGGTCGTCAAATCGTCATTTTCATGATAGGGCATTTGAAATAGCTATTAATGTGTGATAGTGAAGGAGAAACAATTGCTATAACGTTGTGGCCCTGTAAAACGTGAATTGTATTTTTGTGATTTCGTCTTTTATATTTGGAAAATAAAATTAGTAAGTATAAATATTTCTAAGGCATAGTTTTGTATACGTATAGGGACAGTTGTACTAATGGTATGATTATATTATTGTTACACTTGGGTGTCTTGTCTAAACATAGAGGCCATTTGGACAAAACAGTTTCATTGTCTTTTATGGTCATAAATTTCAGATATAAGCCCATCTGCAGTACATTCGGCCACTAAATTTAAAATACTTTTCTGGAATTATAAAGTAAAGTCACGTAATGAAAACTTCAAAACGATTTGAACGAATGACAAATACAATATTTCGCTCTGTATAATGTTTTATCTACCGAGAGTTTACTTTTACCACGTTATCTAAGAATGTTGCCTGTGTAATCAATCAATTTCAATTTCAACCAATACCGTTGTTTTATTGCAACAATAAGCATAAATAGATGAGTAGGTATAGCAATTTTTAAGCCAAAGAAACCATGACTATAGTTTGTTAAATCACTTAATTTCTTATCGTACCTTAGGAAAATAAAATGAAGTCGTTTATAGCGATGAGGCATGTACATACATTATTTTTGCAATAACTTTAGCTATATAATAGCCTATTGATACATCGCACCACACTTTGTCAGAATCCCGACCTGGTGCCCCCAGCGCTACATCTTAGCATCGCTGGTTGAGAGTGACCTCTCTCTGTCCAGTATAGTGGGCACTATGCATGGTATTATGACCGGCTGGAGGAAAGTCGCCTCCTTCTGTAAGGCCGTATCTTGCAGAAGGAGGCATTAGAGAGGCATAGGGGGAGACCGGTCAATGCTCCTCACTCCCGCTGGAGGAGGGGAGTTGTGAGACGGCGCAATTATGCGAGCTTGCTTCCCCTTTCTTGAACCTTTGAGTCAGTCATCCGGGGCGCCAGGGCTGAATGCGTTAGCGAACATCTGGCGTCCGCTTTACGGATGAAGAGGGTTCCGCTGGCTTTTAGTGGGTATTCTGGTTTCAGTGAGTCCCACACTCCTGGATAAAAGCATTTCCGATCGACATAAAATATATAATAGCCTGAAATCTACTAACTATATGAAAATAAATTTTAAAAACTACGTATATTAGAGATATTACGTTATTTTTAATATTGTCTCTTATCGTTTTAAGCAGTGTTTGTTTATGATGGCCTCGATTAACGTTGCACGGTTTATGTGTTTTTCCGCTATGACCCTCAGTCGTATCCGCGTGGACGTTTGTAAAATATCTATGAAATATCGTATAAGTTTTCCGAGTCGAACTTTAAACGTCCTTTATATGATACCAATGTGAATACAAACTTGTTACACGATTAGCTTCTGCCGTGACAAAGCATTAGTCCAAAGTCCTAACGGTAGGTACTCTGAACAAACACGACATTCGTACTTAAAACACTAAAGGGCAGTTAATAACTGCAAATTTAAATTCGGCCAAGAAAGCCTTGCGGGTGTAATAGTCCGAGTACTTCCAGTAGAGAGAATTTCCCGCTAGAGGAAATTAAATTTACTAATTTTATTGCTTGGAGGTTTCGGTCATGGTTACCAATAAAAACGTTCTGCTGTTTGTTGTGTAGGAACCGACGATAGCGTACTATCATCTTAGGACGATAGGACTCAAGGGCTACTTTGTTAGCAATAAAAAAACTTGACTAGCTCATATATTCATTTGTCAACAACTTAACATAAAATTAATAAAATATTTTCAGCAAGTCCCAAACGTGCTTTGTTGGGTTCATATCAGGTGATCTCGCCGGCCACTCCATAACAGTGATATTCATATCATTAATATATGCTTGAGTTACCCGAGCGGTATGCGGCCGAGCATTATCTTGTATAAAAACAAAATCGTCACCGATATATGGGGCAAACGGTACGACATTTTCTTTTAAAACTACTCTGATATAGCGGTCTGCAGTCAGACTCCCTTTGTCAATTACTACCAAGTCTGTGCGAGCTCCCAAACAAATGCCCGCCCAAACCATTATTGAACCACCACCATATGCAACTGTAGTTTTAAAATTTGAATATATCGTTCTTCTTTGCGTCTATATGTTCTTTGCCTTTCAATTTTATTTAAGAGAATTCTACACTTATCACTAAACAATACCTTACTCCATTGGTCCGCATTCCTAAGTCGATGTTCCTGAGCAAAAGTTAACCTGTTTCTACGATGATTTACGTCGAGCGATGGACTCCTTGGCGGGCGCAAATGAACCCAAACCAGCTTCTTCGAACCTTTTTCGTACCGTACGCTCATTTACAGTTATACCCCTTACTGTTTCTAAGTCACGTCGGGCTTAGACGGCCGTCAAACGGGGATTCCTACGTACACGAAGCCGAATGAAATGATCATCCCTACTCGAAGTGAATCTTTTTCTGCCTTGTCCTGCACTGCTCACATAAGTAACGGTCTCTCTGAACCGTTGGATACTGCGATGGATCGTTGAAACTGGTCGATCTCTGGATATCACTGTAGGTTTGACCATCTCTTCGCATTTCGATTGCCCTGGCACTCTCCGTTGGGGCTAAGTCAGGCATAATTCAGTCCTCAACTCCAAAAAGATACGTGATTAAAAAAACTATTTCAATGAAATTTTAAATCAAACTCAGAAGGAAGAAATACTCGAAGCTCGCTCCAGATAAGGTGCATTTGAATAAAATTAAAACAATTGCATAAAATGATGTTCAGTTGTTTTATTTATTTGAAATGATTTCTTTTTAAATTAAATGATGTATAAACCAGCCAGCAACTTTATATGATACTGATATCAAACCTTTTTTTTATGTTCCGCTCAATATGTCGGTACGTTTATAAATAAAAATTAACTTAAAAAATATCATATTGTTATGTTGTCACTCATTGTAAATATTTCGGAATCAACAAACAGGAGCGTTAATACGCTGGTAATAAAAATCGGACTGAATCAACAATTGGACTTATACCAAAGCACTGTCATTTTTACGTATAAGAATAATATATTGTTTGTGCTTATGTTGCATAGGCAGCATAATCTTTCTTTACACTATATTTAATGACAATTAAAACACTATTTAGTGATGTTATATTAATTTGTGAATTAAAATGTAGAAGCGATACGTTGACTGTAGCTCGTTCCTCAGTCGATGAGAGCCGATATTACTCGATCGAACGTTAGGAAGCCTAGCGTGACTCCTCGGTTTCATACAATAAAGAAGTTTCCATTTCAAAATTTGATATAATTTTTTTTTTAATGGCAGATGTCTCGGCTGAGTTTAGTTATATTCGGTGCAACGGGTTTCACGGGTAAGCATGCCGTGAAAGAGATGAGCCGGATTTGTAAGGCTGACAGTACCTTAACATGGGGCATTGCAGGCCGATCTCGGGATAAGCTGGAAAAGATTCTTGAAGACATTTCCAAGGCGACAGGTCAGTATTTAGTCTAATACATATATTGAGAACATCTGTCCCTGTACAGATTTGTGGTTGAGAACTAACGAACATGGACATTTTATATAGGTGTTTTACGTGTAAATGCTGTGTAATTGACCATAAGCACGTGTGAACACCGACGTTTTCCCTAAAGATTTTATAGCCAAGGTCGTCGTGGACATTAATTGTCGTGCGTCGCTACGTATAATATGAGATATATTACATAATTTAAAAAAAATGTTAGAACATGATTTATTTATTCAAAGAAAAAATATCTTATTATTTGCTAGCTATTTTAAAATTTACTCCCAAAACATTTGTATAAACATTATTTTTTGTCTGCAGTCTGTGATCACACACATTGAATTTATCCGCTAATTAATGAATTTTTTTGTTACCAAAAATGTGATAAATAAAAAACCGCTCCATCGATTTTGTGTCCGAACAAAGTCTAATCATTTGATTTAGATAGGTGAGCCCGTACTTGAATTATAAAATTCAAGGAAAAGTGGCAATGATTTTTTTATATATAAATTTAGACCTTCATGGTAATTTTTCCTTTGCTGATAAAGTGTGCACTCACATATGACCCCATTTCAACGTTTCAACTACTTACTACTGTAAATATCCTTAATTAATGCCTATTTCTGTTTTATCCTAGTTAAAATTTTATGAAAACCCTGCATATATATATGTGTGTAAATAGACTGGACATACGTGACAAGGGATTTTCATTGGCATTGAATTTTAAATTGGTAGGGATAATTCGATATTTTGTTAATATATGTTTGTTAATTCGATGTTTTGATAATTCGATAATAAACTTTTCTTCCTTTGCCAATCATTAATATCACGATAAGCTAAAAGGTATCGATTTTGAGCCGTTATCTGTCAATCAATACGAGTAGGTGTGATTATAGTTGTTTGATGGTCTATATTATATGTACAAATGCATTTTTTTATCCTATATTAAAGAAAATAGCACCGGGGAACGAATTTCCTAATAAAAGTAAAGTTTTATTATTAAATTCGTTATAAAGTCAAGTAAGCGCTAGATCGTAATCTGACCAGGGCTTCTAGACAAGTTACTTTTAAAGATTGCTAACGCTGAAAAAATGTATGGGAATGACATTTCTTATCGAAACTAATTGAAAAATTAAACGTCGTTCCCATACATTTTTTGCACGTTAGCAATTTTCGAAAGTAACTTGTCTACGGGAACCGATGCTTAATCATGATAGATTGAAGTGCACTAACCAGGTAATAGTTAATTTAACCCTTATGGTTTCTACACATCACCGTACCGGAATGGAAATTCATATAACAAAGTTTTTTTTTTGATTTATCACACAAACAGAATATAAAAAATCATTTAAAAAGAAAATAATAAAATATGTCTTCCCATTAGATTCTATATTGTTGTGTTGTTCTTTTGTAACTTTAGATTTAATTTCATAAATATTTATTATTATTATAACTATTATTATTTTATGTATAGTTTTCAAATAGTTAGTTTAGTTTTTATTGTATTTCTTTTTAATAAGGTATGCTTCCATAAGAATGTCCGAAATTGTGCATGCTGAGTTAGCCTGTAAGTGGGGTATACAATATAGATATTCTCGATTAATATTATGTTAAGTTACAATTTGTATTGTATACAACGTTGGTTTCCTTATAAATAAATAAATAAAAAAATAAAAAATAAAATAAACAGATGGACACGGTTTTTTATTGCAATAGATAAAGTTTAACATAAATTTCCGTCCGTCAGTCTTGTCACAATCGTATTTTTTTTTTGAGACAAAAGCTTTGGAGTGATCTGAAAAGCATTTATGCAAACTGCAAACATTACTATTTCATCAACACGGGAATGTTGTATGCAAATCTGGAGGAAGCAAGTACAATATTTGTTCACAGATTTCTATTTTGGAACGCACGTACAGACGATTTTATCGGTGGTTAATGTAAATACAGAAAGACCTTCAACTCCTTAACGCTTTAAATTAGCAGCGGTATTTTTTGTATAAGGCTAAATAAAAACAAGTTATTGGTGAGAGTTGATTTAAATATCGTATAGCTTTAAGCTTAACGTCGCGATTTTTGGTATAAATGTAAGCATTCGAAAAATTTTCTCCTTGATTTATTTATATTTGCAATGGTGAAGTACTGATTTCGCTAAACCTTTGTTGAATTACCGGCATTACCTACAGATTAAAAGTCCAATTTTCTGTATATAAACCGCATATTTAGAAAATTTAATTATTTAATTTGTTGTGAGTCAGGTTTGGTGGACAGCTTCAATTGTGGCTAACGAACACTCTACAAGCAAAAATGTGTCACTAATAAAAAAAATTGAGCTCCGGTACGATGCTGTGTAGGAACCAAAAGAAAAATTACCGTCATTTACCATCACGTGAGTTTACATTAAAGCTGTAACCTCATAGAATTAAAAAAAAATAGCAGTGCGTATGCTCTAGAAATTAGTAACATTATGAGAAAAGTAAATATATGTTTTATTAAAATATATGTATCCATAACTTTGTAGTAAAAATAAAGTAACGATTGTGATGCATCAATTTTTGAGACACCAAAGTCTCTATTTATTGTTCGTTTACATATGTAAATCCAAGCAATATAAATCATAAATTTTCGTGGTTTATTAACATATTGACTATTTGAACGGGTACCTATCACGATGAACAAACGACGCAATTTTTCAAAATTAAAACGTGACGTTGTGAGTGTAGTATGCCGACAAATGGATGTGGGTGCCGTGAAAAATAAAAGAATCAGACGTAGGGTAGACAGATTCTGCCCTTGACAGCTTGACACAACCGACCACAGCAGTATCGTCGTGACCACGATCCATGCAACTGGGTCGAAATATCGGCAAAATTAAAAATTAAAAATCGCCATCGTGATATGTACCCGTTCAAATAGTCAATAATATAAATCATTAGAGGTAGGTTAGTCAAGCACTGTTGCCCGCGTAGTTCACGATCCCGTGGAAATGTGAGGATATAATTATGTGCAACTTCTGGCGTGCCCCAGGGCTCCCACCTAGGTCCTCTATTATTTAATATATTTATAAACAACATTATTTTGTAATTAATCACGCTGACTTTTTATTTTTTGCTGATGATATGGAAATTTTCAAAAAAATTAATTGTTCAACTGACTGCTTACTTTTACAAGAAGACCTTAACAATCTTAATATTTATTGCTACGAAAACTTTCTTAAGCTTAACATTGGAAAAATGTAACGTAATAACTTTTACTAGAAAGCGTAATTCAATAATAAACGTTTACTCAATAGGAAATATTCCCCTGAATAGAGTATCTGAGATAAAACACATATAAACTAAATTAGTTCTAAAGGGTATCGTATGCTTGGTTTTATTTTGCGAACAGTCAAAGATTTTAATCAAATTACTTCACTTCTTCTGTTTAACGCCTTTGTCAGATCTGTTTTAGAATATTCATCTACGGTTTGGAACCCTCAGTATTTGAGCTATAAAAAACAAATTGAACGCATACAAATACAATTTTTAAAACACTTAAAATATAAATGTAATATGTATAATTAGCCAATACCTAGTAATATTCTTTCACTTTAGAATCGTCGAACGGAGAGAGATCTTGAATAATAAGACTGATTACGTACCTCCTAAGGAATCTCTTTCATATGTCCTCGACTGTGTACGCGTATCAAAAAATATTTAGTGTCCCTTTTTGTAAGACTAATTATGCTAAAAACCCATTTATTATACGTTCTTGTGAAAGGTTCAATAATCTAAGTGATATAGACATATTTAATGACGGAAAGTCTTCAGTCAAAAGAAATATTAAATCTTACCTGTTAAGTAAAAAGTAAACAAGAAAAAACTGTTCAGATAAGTACACAATAACACTATGTTTTAGTTGTTAGTGGAAACTTTACTCATGAATGTGTTAGTTATAAGTGAATATCTATGTTAGTCTATAAGTGAATTGTTTGTTTCCCAAATATAAATAAATAAATAAATAAATAAATATGCGGACTTAATTGGCAATCTAAAACGTTCTCGAATTTGCCTGCATATGCACAAAAGTTTCAATAACATCGATCTAGTTGTATATATATAAATGTAAGATAAGACATAAAGTTATAGTTTAAATCATGCATGTGATTTTTAGATATATATTTAAATTTGCTCCGTGGTTGGATTAGTGGATTTCTACTAAATCAAAGGCTGGAATATATATGGAAGCAGGTATGATACGCATATATAACATATAGGATAGTAGGACAAGGTTGCGGGTAGACATATTCTACGACTGTTATTTCCGCATGACAACCTAGCAATCTCTTTGTGATTATATGCCATTTAAAAATATTTTGTATAGCTCATGAAATCATGAACATTTCATTTGAAAAAAATATTTTATTACCCGAAGAATATGCACTGTAGGTCTTGAAGAAGTTTGTGCTGCACAGACTTTCCTGTTATTAGACCTGTAACTAGGTGTTACATGTAGAGTAAACTATTAACTTTAAGTCCAACGCTTATCGACAGGAATTGTTATTGTAATATATTGTAATGCTTTCCTTATTCCAATTATATTAAACGTTTGTGCATCATAGGACGTTTCCCTTTCTTTATAAATAGTCTTATCAGTAGTCATAACACAGCGATAACAAATTCAAACAGTCGACTTAGTGATATAAATAAAAGCAGTAATAAAAACCTACTGTTTATATAGTTATTATTAGTATATTATAATATATATTTTAAAATTCAAACTCAAAATATCGTTAAACAAATCACTTTTGAATCGTCAAATATACATATATTTTCACACACTAATTCTAATGTACGACTGAAGATGGTATTAAAAAACGACTTAGAACCTTAAGTTACGAGGACTATTTCGCGGCCTGTCCTGAGAAGAGCTCACAACAAACTCAGTTGGCTATTTCGTATTATTATTATCAGTATAATTAAAAAAAATATTATATTGCTTTATTATATTTAGATTTAAATTAGAACAATTCGTTATTTCCTCACGCGTTTCTATCGTTTAAGTACTCTTGCAAGTTACAGTAACATTTTTCAACCAATTTTGAATGAAATTTTGAATTTTGTAAGCGACATTCCTAGAGAAGGTTAAAAGTACTGCATGATTTAAACATCGGTATTATTTTTCTGTACTTCATTAAGTCAGTAAATACACCACAATCTACGCAATTATTAAAAATTACCGCCATGTCGAATCATTAATTGCACCAATTAATGATTTTACAAGTTAAGATTAAGATTAAATAAAACGGCTTAATGGCATCAGAAGCATCAACATTTAAGAATTTAAAGATTGAGGCATGCTATCAGCTAGCCAAGAGGGTGCAATCGAGACAAGAATTTTTTTAAAAACTCTTTAAAAGTATTAGCTATTTAGCTTATATTGAATTTCTACTATCATTGGTCAAGCTACTAAACGGATATTCTTTTATTGCTGGCAGGTTAGCGCTTGTCTGTGACCTCGTCTGATAGTAAGTGATGATAGATACAGTCTTAAAATGAAAGCGTGCAAATTTATAAAAAAAAAGGTAAGTAGCAGCCCATTAACGCGGCATCGTTTTAAGTCCATAGACCCACCACGCTGCTCTACTGCGGTTTGGTAGGCATAGTACAGAAGTGCACTCTCTATTCGTTCACTCTCATAGTCCGATGTGACGGCAATCCAACACGATCGGAGAGAGATCGGACGCAGGAGTCACGACCGACAGGTTAACGTGCTGTCCGAGGCACGAGGGTGGAACACACCGCCAACTTCTCAACTTCGGGCATATATAGAAAAAATCATGATAGAAAACTCAATATTTATATTTGAATTTACCCAACCTGGAACTTGACCCCAGGACATCATGTCTGTAGCTAAACATATTAACTACTAGACAAATGAGGCAGTCTGAGGCTAATTTATAGTGAGAGTTAATTTACCTCTTATGGTTTGTATACAACATATAACCGGAATACAATTATTTTGCTTGACGGCACGTCTTTGCTGATATGGTGGTAACTAGCCACAAAAGAAGCCTCGGGTCCGTCCAGAGTCAACCAAAAAAGTCAATTCTATAAATTTCCTCAGCTAGGAGTCGTACCCAGAACTGTATTTCGCTAGCAAAGTCGCCGAACATATGTGTTCCGCGCAGTTTTAGCAGCGGAGTGCGATAGCTATTATATATTATAATGACGGACAAGTGGGCAGACGGTATGCAGAGCGCCAAAGAGGATTTATGCTTAGTTCAGTGGTCGGCGCGTTGTTACTGGCAACCGGCAAGCAAGGCTGGAATTATGTTCCGTATTGAAAATTAGAAGAAAGTGATTTATGTTTGAAATACGACTTCGTATGGGAGATTGAATAGCTGTACAACTGTTACTAAGGAAAATCTGATAAAGAAGGAATAAATAATTGTATCGAGACGACTATGGCTTTGCTTTTACATATGTTTTATTTTACACTAACCTAAATAATAATGATTGAGATTTAAATTTCGATCCCATTTTAATTATTAGTAGGGGGAATAAGTTCTTTTAGATGTTCCTGTACTACTATTAAAATAAAATACGTTATATATCTTGTATTAATTATAAATCCGTTATGATAAAAAAGCGGACATCTTAATAAAGGATACATTAACATGTACCGTATTATTAACGTTCTGCATGACAAAACTTAACCTTGTTAACAATACATTAAACACATAAGCGCCAATACAAAGATAAAAAATTTACAGCGCGCTCGTCACGTAAACCATAGCTCCGCAAAAATAATTCAAAAATAAATAATTAAACTCCGTGTTTCCAAGTAATTCTGCTATAAAATCTTTATTTACGAAATAAAGTTATGATATAAACATTTAATAGTGAAAAAAGTAAGTGATTAAGTGATTAATATTATAATTATATATTTAAATATAATTAAATTATAATTTATAAGCAATCTTGTGGACTCAAAATATTATTCAAAACCATAACATAAATAATTTATTGAAAATATAAAGTGCATATAGTGGTTGTGAATTCATATGTCATAATTAAAACGATAAATAAAACAAAATAAGTAACATTGTATCATAACGGCTTTTTTAATTTCAAGTGTTTACCGTTGAGACGCGTTTCGCGGAATTGACAATTTTAAGCTATTTTTAGCTACATATCGTTCAAAGTGGAATTTGAAATATGCCAATTATGCAAAGCATGTTGTTTTTGTTTTTGAAAAACGAGTATTTTAAATAAGAGTATTATATTTAACCATCTTATTACTATTAATATAACATTAATAGTATTTAATAAATATGCATAAAAGTCTGTAAATGTGAAGTGAGAGTGTTATCTAAACAATTACAGTTCACGAAACAAAATAAACTCAAATTTAAGTGGCATCGCCTTTGGAAAACTATGGACATACATGCGTTTTTGCTAAAATAAGGTAACTGTGCTGTGAATACATAAAAACTATTGTTTATATTTCATACGGAACACTCAGCTAAAAAAAAAAAAAAAATTTAGGACTAAATTAGTTTTTAATTATTAAATTTTTTTTTAATAAAAACGGCTGTGAAACATACTGCTACCTACTGTCTGAAATCTGAACAAGAAATTGATAGAATAAATAACGCGGGAAAATGTCAAAATCTAAATGTAC